>JASDQU011175044.1:0-11912 GCA_032191745.1 Picea mariana
TATTCTGCATATTTTATATATCTGGTATCTTGCACTTTTTCAGCATATCTTTGATCAATTTTACAATTTCAGCAAAATTTGGGATAAATCTTCATAAAAAAATTATTTTTCCTAAGAAAGATTGAATTTCTTTTACATTTCTAGGAATGTTTATAGTGTCTATCGCTTCAACCCTCTTAGGATCAATCTTAATTCCATCCTTAGATATAACATGACCCAATAATTTACCCTCTTGCATGGCGAAGTGTGATTTGTTAGGGCTCAAGGATAGACCAAACTTGCGACATTTTTTGAATGTTTGTTTAAGATGTAACAGATGCTCTTCTTCGGATTTGGAGAAAACCATTAAATCATCGAGATAGATGACTACGAACTTATCCTTCTCTCCGATGAAAGCAATTTCCATAGCGCGTTGGATTGTGGATCCTGCATTCATCAAATCTAAAGGCATTTTATCATACATGAACATACCCCAAGGGGTAGTAAAATCTATTTTTTCTTTATCTTGTTCATTCATGGCGATTTGATTATATCCAGAGAAACCGTCAATCATAGAAATTCTATTCACCCCAACTACCCTTTCTAGCACATGATCCATTTTAGGCATTGGATAGTTGTCTTTAAGAGAGGAATTATTTAAATTTCTGAAATCTACACACAGTCTAATTTCCCCACTCTTTTTTCTGACCGGGACCAGATTTTCCACCTAGTCGGAATATCTCAGAGGTACTATAATTTTCTACTCTAAAAGTTTCTTCACTTCTCTCTCGACCACAGGCAATAAAATGGGGTTGATCTGCCTAATCTTTTGTTTAAAAGGTTTGAACCCAGGCTTTAAAGGTATCTTGTGATCAATCACGGTAGTGTCGTAAGTTCTTAACTCGTCATAAGACCAGGCGAGAACGTCTTTAAATTGTCAGAGTAGGTCCTTATATTTGTCCTTTATTTCAGGGTGGAGGAGTTTAGATATTTTAACCATCTTGGATTCTTCTTTGGTTCCTATGTCACAGTCCTCAACCTCTTCTAGCTGGGGTTGTAAGGTAGATTTTACAGGTATGTCATTTTGATCAAACAGTCTTTCCAGAGGGATCAATCCTTTTGAAATCTGGTTATTTTTTAGGACCAGCATGCGATGATTTGCGATTTTGTCTTGGAAAGCTTGAGGGTCCTTCCCTTCTTGCATGATCCATATCTGGTCATTTTGATTTTCTTGATTTGCATGAGTTTCGGAAAATTCACCCACTGCTTCAAGAAACTTCTTAATTTGTTCATCATCCTCAAAAACCTGCCAGTGCTGGATATTATCTGGTATAGATGGTCTATGTATTATCTCTATGTGATACTTCAATTGAAAGGTTGTAGGAGGAGTGAAAGTTGAAGCCGCTTTAGTTAATGCATCAGCATGTAAGTTTTCTGCACATGGGATGAAGTGGACATTTACAGACGAGAAAAAGTTTTCCATCAGATCCTAGGCACAATTCCTGTATGATCTTAGTCTGGGATGCTTGGCTTGGTACTGTCGATTTATTTGTTTGACTATTAACTCCGCATCTCCGTATACCTCTAGGTTATTTATTTTTAGCTTCTTGGCAGCCTCTAATCCTAAGACCAAGGCTTAGTATTCACATACATTGTTAGTATAATCTATATCCCATTGCAGTCTGTAAGAAAAAGGAACAACAAACTTTTCTTCAGGCGCCACAAAAAGCACTCTTGCACCAGCGCCTTCGCAAGACAGGGCACCGTCAAAAAACATTTTCCAGACACCGGAGCTACACATGTCCTCGTTCATGTAACCTGACTCTTCATGATCTATATCTTTTTCCTCTGTGCAACCATCTAAACCATCGTCAAAAGATAAGATACAATTTCCTAAATCTTGATCTGCAATGTAAATAGGGAAATTGTTTGGATTTTGAGGGTCGCTTACTATATATGCTAACCTCGTCTCCTTGTACAACCAAGTAAATTTCCTACCAAACACAAGAATTGTGGCGAACGTCATATCTAGTTGAAGGGAACCCCCCAGCTTGACTCCCCATGAACTAGACAACAGTAACCGTACTTGGGGGGAATATCAGCAATAACCACATCCATCAAGATACTCTCAACTGGGACCTGTGCCAGGGTGACTACTAAATTCTTTATCATTCCCATACACTTAACTCTTCTCGAATCAAATGAGTAAAGATATCCGTAAGGTCTGGTGATATGGAGACCTAATTTGTCTATAATAATTTTAGGCATCACGTTATGGGAGGCTCCGGAGTCTAGCATGCAATTATGTAGCAGTTGATCGTATATATTTAAGGTGATATAAAAGGGAGCAACAGAGTCTTTGGCCCCTTCAAAATGTGGACCAAAAGTGATGTTGGGTTTATCATCTTCCATGTTCAAAATGTCATATTGGCTTTTTGGCTTTGAAACACCTATCACTTTGGTAATTTGCTTTCGATAAACTGGGTTTTTCGCTAACTCTACCAGAGGAATTGGTATTTTAATTTTATTTATCTCGTTTTTGAAACTGAAAGCTCCGCTCACCTTGTCTGTTTCTCTAGTTGGGACTTCCGAATCCTTTTTTTCCAACTTATTTGTCTGGACTGCTTTATTACTCATGATCTTGGTTGAAGGTGTAATTGCATTAGCTATTTCAGTTCCTTGTGTTTGGGTCTCAACTTTTCCCACCTCGGGTTCTTGTGTGTTTACTACTTTCGCTTTGTTGTTAGGTAACAAGGTTTCTTCCAGAGTAGGTTCATAAGTTTGACCTCTTGGGAGAATTTTCTTAGGTTGAGTAGCTGAAATGGGCTTACTCTTAGATCTCAAGTTGTACTTAGGTTGGACCTCAGCCATTATCATATCGGTTTCTTCTTGATAGCTACACAGGTTAGTATGATCTCTTTCTTCACCCTTAACATACGATTGTTGAGTGTTTAAAGATTTTTCGTAATCCTCTCTAGTCAGATAAGGTTGTGTGCAGTCATCACCCAAGTTCGTAACATCCTCATCTGAATCTCCGAAATCTTGGAGATCATTCGCTCCTATAAAATTTTTCATTTTTTAGGGGATTTTGTATTTTCTGATCTTCGTTTTTTACCTGTCTTTGCTGGTTTGGGGGATTGGGATTCCTCTTGAAATCCTTTTTGGTGAAAGAATCGGCTTTAGCCTGTTCTAGCTCCATTCTGGATATCTTATTAGACAGTCCCTTAATTACCCTGGCCATATCATCTACTTTGTCATCTGTGTATCTATTAGACCCTGACGACCCTGCTTGTTCTATAAAGTGTCTAGTTTCTTAGTTTCCCATTTCTACTTTAGCTTTTAACTTACCAGAAGCCATCATATTTGACTCAATTTCTACAGAATCATCTTGCATTTGGTTTAGAGTAGCTCCCCTTCTTTCTCGTAAAAGAAGTGCAAAATCTAGTTTGAAATCCCCCGCGAAAGTTACTTTGGCTGTGGGTTGGGACAGTTTAACCTCGGCTGGGATTTTGTTATACAGCTTGTTGAATCTTTGAATAAAATCCATAACTATTTTTGAATTCTTTTTTCTTAAAAACCCAAACTCGATTAAATAATATAGGTGGTCCTTTCTTTCACCCCATTGTCTAAGGAAAACATCTTCCAAGGTGTCATAGGACAAGATAGATCCTGCAGGTAGACTTCGAAACCAAGTTCGGACCTAACCTTCGAAGGTTTGGACAAGAAGCCTCGAATACAAGTCTTCATGTTCAAGACCTAGGATGTCTACGAATTGATCAAAGAAATTTATGTGTTCGACTGTGGTTAGATCTGCTTCCCCAGTGAATTTTGGAAATTTTTTTATATAATTTTTGGGAAGGTCATGTAGAGGAACGGGCAATACCAAGGGAGCATATCTTGCTGCCACTTTTGCAAACACTCTGGGAGGGGGGGAAGGCCCTTGGCCTCTAGCTCCTCCCCCAGGAGCACCTCCACCTCCTCCTCCGACAACCCCTCCACCTCCTCCTCCAACGGCTGCCATCGTTATTAGTGGAAAGTTGTAAAGGGGGTTTTGGAATATTAAAAGTGAATCTTTACTTTCTTCGTGGGGTGAAAAATCTGAGGATGACTGGTAAGGATACGAGGGCTTGGCTCTTCGGACTTGAAAGAGATGTAGTCAGGGGAACCAATGGGTTTGGAAGATGGATGTGTGAAATATTCTTCGAGACCGTGTGAGGTCATGAAATTCAATTGAAGAGTCGACGATATATCGACAGTAGATAAATTTTCTACATGACTTTTTCCTTTATGTTCTATAGGGGTTATCGGATGGGTTTTGCTTCTAAATTCAGAGTAGTTTGATGTTATATCCTTAGTGTCGAAAAGAGGGCTGTGTGAAGTCAAAGGTTCAGAAGAACTCTTGGTCTTCAGTTGTGGGTATTTAGGCTGATAGATTGCAGGTGTTGGCTTAAGAGAGCCTCTCGCCTTTAAAATCTTCTCAGGATAGGTAACGGGTGTGGTCTGTTTACCATCCGGGTTTTGCCTGGTATTCCTTCATTTGGATGCCAGCTTATTAATCGTGGAGTCACCAAGTGAAAGATTGGAAAGCCTTTAAAAGGTGTGCACTCTTTCTTCACTATCAAAGGGTGGCACTTTCAATGAAAAAAATGTCGTTTTCCCAGGGAAAAAGATTTCGTAACTTCGGTCTCCGGCAACGGTGCAAAAAAGATGTTGTTCCAGACTCTGTACTTAAGGCTTGGAAGTACAGTGTCTAGGCATCCGAAAGTGAGTAAGGGGTAAAAAAGGAAGAAATGTCAACCTTCGGCAAGGGAAGCTAGGGATGATTTCTGGGTTGGCGTTGTCTAGCTTCCAACTGTTCCTGGATGTTTATATCCTTTTCAATTGCTGCCCATGAACGTTTGATTTCAACTCGGGTAGTGGTTGTTTTAAGAATAGTATCAAAAATATTTAAGGCGATATGTGTTTGATCTGATAGTCCGGGTTCGATATTAGGCTATCTTGATACAGGGACAGTCATAGAGGAACAAAATGATAAGAAAATCTTTGAGGAATTTTAGGTGTTGTCTCAATTTCGGTCATATAAAGGAGAGTTTACAGTTCCAGTAGTGAAAATAGGGTGCAAACCAAAGGCCCTTTCCCATAATTGAGTTATATTTTAATAGAGACATATGAAGTGGGAGAAAACATTAAGCTGTCTATCATGTAAGTCTCCTATCAAGGGAGAATCTCACTTATAAACAGAAGAAGAAAAAGGTAAAGAAATAACCCGATGAAGCATAAAATATATATAGAAATATAAAGTGTTGACTGGTCTTATACCTGCTGATAGTTGGTACAGAGGAAAAATAGTAAACAATATAGAAAACTAGAATTCATTCACTATAGTAGAGGTTGTACTAAATTATAGCGAAGCATTCATCAGATACATATATGAAATGAAATGAAATATGAGATACAAGGAAACAAACTCATAACACAGTCATGACGGAATTGAGAATCTTCAGGTTTTCTTTATATTAACTCTCAAGATAGAAAATCTCTATTACAATAACCCAAAAAGGTCCAGCCTCTATTCCTTCCTTCTATTGTATATTTATACAGATTTACATATGATGGAATCTCAATCGTTCTAGGATTTTTAGTTACAACAAGAAGGAGATCAATCGTTTCATTTCTTTATCTCTGTCTTTATTTGGTACCAGAAGCTTGCCCTCTCGCATGCTCGGTACAAGCGACACATCTTTCCACCAGTCGATATATCAACGTTGATGGTTCCGCTTGACAATTGGTCTCAAAAGAGTAACAATCTCGGGCTAATTGCGGAAACCTTTCTTCCATCCGTCGGTCTAGGATGTCAATAGTGCACAATTTCACACTTGGTTTAATCATACATTTATTTATTTGAATTATGTCTGCCATAGTTACTTGTGAGATTTCGGCCGAATCTCTTTCTTCTTTTTCATTTATATCAAGAGAGAGTTTCGCCATATCCATTTGGCTCAATGTCTCAGCATTGATTTTGCTATCAATACCTATCAGATTACCATCTATAGAACCAAAATCCTTTTCAAAGGATTTCATTATCTTCTTGGCCTGCAGTTTACCTTCTAATATACTGTGCTCCCATTCTTTCAATAAAATATTTCCTCTGGTCTGCTCCGAAATGGAAAACCTGGGAGTACTTCCCGATTCCCTGTTGTTTGTAGCTATTATAGCCTCTTGAAATGCGACCCGAGCTGCTCCAACCTCTCTTTCTCTGACAGATAAATTTTCCAATACTTGATGAACGAGTAAGCAGCTGTCCCGAATTATCTCTACCTTGGCGAGTAAACTTCGCTAGGCTGTAGAAACTCTACTCCGAATCTCCATTGCCTAGGACTGGAACATCCCGATATTTATAACTTTACTTTCGACGATTTCCACTCTAGCCCATAGCTGCTCAATCAAGTCTTTTTGCTGGCCCACTTGTATTTGATTGGTCTGAGTTACCAGCTCTTCTTGTTCAAGCTTAGTTTTGAATGGTAGACGTGGATGGGCTCAGCCTCTGATGGAGTCCAACTACATCTCATTAAGGGAAAGGGCATTAGAAAACACACGACGTCCATAATGTACGCGGACATAAAGAATGAAGAAATATTTCCACTCTCCCTATGTGCTCGATACTCTGTAACTCAACTGGTCAAGCTATCAGACAATATTTTATCCCAGTCGAGGGAACAACCTTCGGTGACTGAATGTATTAGAGGCACCCACTGAAGGAAAAAATGTGTGGTGTCCTCTCTCCCATATAATCTGCAGGTCATCATAGCTACATATTTGAACTGTGGTTCCAGAGAAGCTATTGAATATATACCGTTACTGTCCACCCTGAACTTCACAGGGTGTGAGACCCAATCTTTGATTAAACTGGACATAGTCTTGTCATATTGCACACATTCCTTCTGTTTGAAATTCTCCAAGAATTCGGCATTGTATGTAAGGTCTGACACGGTTGGCAACTTGTACATAGCCTAAAGTTGTTCGGGTCTAAAAGTGCCAATAGTGACCTTCTGCTCATTGATGATGGTTCTGGTTGGTATATCCACATGGTTTAATGCCTATAGGACCATATCATAGTAAGGGAGTAGTCATGGCCTGGCCACTACTTTATGCATTCCAGTTTGGAAGACGATCTTATATTTGGTGGTCAGGTCGTCTTTTTCATTGTCACTGGAATCATCCGAATAATCTACCAATTCAGACTGTAGAACCTTAGAAACAAACGACCAGGTCTTGACAGAGTCGACACTCCGAGGTGAAGTATTAGAGACGTTGTCTGAACCTTGTCCCAAAACCTCAACATTGGCTTTAGACGCTTTTCGCGGGGCCATGGCGGGGGATCCTGCTTTAGCTCTTCTACGATAAAAATATGTATACATACAGAAATTAGTTCGCAGAGAAAGTTTTCTCTGTGTAATGTAGAAATGAATTTGAGATAACAAATAACAAATCTATGCATTCGACCATTTAAAACTCGGTACTTTTCAGGAACAAAATGGTCAAATCATTCTTAAATATAATTTAGCAATAAAAACCCAATCCTTACTTATCGATTCGCCTTGTTTCTAATTAATGCCATAAATTTTGATAGTTCGAAATGCAAGTTGGCGCAAGGAAAAAATAAGATTGCCTCGTAGACTGTGCATGCATCAAATCACGGGAAATAATGGCTTAGCTCAATTAATCATGTTTTATCAATGTTAATTAATCTTTCGGTACTTGCTACATCGAGAATTTTCACTTTAACCGTTCCAGCCTCTAAAACCTGAGATTGCGATAATTAGCTTTGGTTAAATAAAAAATGTAACCAGGATTAAGTGTTTAATTAATCGTGTTTAAAAAAAAACAAATATCGCAAATATTTATATCGCGACTTCGCGACTCAGAGCTTCGAAGTTATAGCTTCCGGGAGGTTCGTATGCCGAGTTGCGAAATCGCGAGATCGTGATGATATGATTTAATTAAAATGGGGGATAAAACCGGATTAAGTGTTTAATTAATTACATTTTCTTCTTTATTGCGACTTCGCGACTTGGGGCTTTGACGGTGTAGCTTTTGAGGGAAAACATGCCGAGTTGCAAATTTTCGACTGAGTTTAACCACGGCTGAACTTTTACCTTTAACACTAACCTGGGTTACTTAAAATAAGAGTCTCGTGGTTTTGGCTATCGAGATTACGACGGTAAGACTCTTGGAGTTAGTAAACGCCAAGACATGAAATCTCGATGATGCTTAACCGTAGTTTAGAAAATCTTTACTCTCACTACTGATCTGGGTAAAACTTTAAGGTTATTTCGCCATTTCGCTCTTCGGGACTTGTGAACTATGTGATCTATAACACCCGACATACAATATCCCGAGGTAAGAAAGGGGAAAAATCATTTGAATGAAAAGTATAAATCGCCTTGAGAGTATGATAACTGTCGCCGCTTGCATGATGAGACTTCCAAGATTTTGGAAAAAATAAAGGAAAATATGAAAACCAACTTTTGATTTTGAGCATTAAGAAATAAAATTCAAAACGGGCTAAAAAACAAAGGCGGCGACAACAATGGCTAACCTTCAAAGAATTATTTCTAGGATCTTGCATCCATTTGTTAGTCCAAACATTCTTTCTATGCATAGGTATAACATATCTTTCATTATTTCTATCAAATCTACTCATATCAAACCTCTTTTCTTCTAGATGTGCCCTAGTTTTCAGGCTAGGACAAAATTTATCAAATATACCTAGCTCCATACTTTTGAAACAAAAATTTCCACTAATCTTACTTTCAGTAGAGCACAAAGCTTCCAAATCTAAAAAGTTTCACTATTCTTACCTCTATCAGAGCACAAAGCGTTCATATCTTACCTCTTTTCTTCAGATCATAATTATTTTCTTAGCACAGAGCTTCACAGATCGAGTAGAATACTGCACACTAGGGAGACAGATCTACGCAAAGATCTTTCACAATTTTAGGTCAGATCTTTGCACAAAGCTTCTCTTTCCTTAGTTCCCAGCAATTACAGTTTCAGTCCTGGCAACATAACCATTTGCTGGCACAAGGGAAGACCTAGGGTTCAATGCTACAACAATGCATGTACAAAACCCTAAATACCGACCCTTTTGGCAACACCTATAAAGTAGATGAAGTCTCACCTGAGGTAGAGGCAGGGGTGGATGCAGGACTCCAGTGTCTGCAACCTTAGCTGGGACACAAATATGTGATTATAACACCTTACATAGCACTTAGAAGTTATAGTTCAGTAGTATTCAACCTTTATCTATAGCACAGATAAACCCTAATTATAGAGCAACACAATATTCAACAAGATTCAATAGATCCAAGCATTAAGCATACAAATAGAGATCAGATCTAGCATTCATTCACATCATTCAGCACCAAGCTATCACACAGTCCGATCCAACATTTACTCTCACTGTTAAGTACATAGCAACAAAAAATCTACCTATCATTCATCTATATCAAAGCACTAAGCAAGTAAATACATAAACACATTAACACATCGCACAAAGCATTCATAACACAAGATGTACGCGGTTCACCCCCACCCTGGGGCTACCTCCACCAACTCTTCATCTTATTTATTAGTTTTCTTCAACCTTCTTACATGCACATAGCCTTCAGATCAACTTCACAGTGGATAGGAGATCTGCGCACTCTTCGCTAGATCCTCCTTCCCCAAGATAGGTTACAACACAAAGCCTACATATAGTCCCTTACATCCACTTGCACTCAGCCTTGGAAACATACACAAAGCACTTACAACTGTTACTTGCACTCAACACCAATTACAACTGACTTGTCATTCGCACTTAGCCATTCACACTCACTACATCGCTTAGAATCTATTTATACATTACAAAATCAGGCCTAAACATGGGTAAACCCATGGGCCGACATCCCCATACCCATTACATAATCCCAAATCCAAAAAATCCCTAAAAAGGGGGCTGAGATCCCGCGATCTCCACTTCGTCTTTCACTCTGCCTTCGACAGGCTGTCGAAGTCCCAAAAATAGGTCCAACATGACCAAGGATCCTCAAAACTTGGTCAAGGGCCAACAACCCCCACTGGGAGTACAAGCTTTTCAGGTAGCTGCAACACTTACCCTTACCAACATGGTGCTCGCCATTCCAGTATGGTATCTGCACCCACTTGCGATGGTTCCTCAACCATCCCTCCCTCCCCAATAAGAGGGAATCCCAATGCAGATTCTAGTACTGACTCCGGCCACACCACCCTCACCCCCACTTGCCGACACCACTTCTTTGGATGGGGGCATACAAAAGAAGGAAGGGCCCACCGCTCCACTTCCTCCTCGAGTTCAACCTCCTTGCGCACTATGCAAAAGAGAAGGACACCCCACTAATTGATGTCCTTCTCTTCTCGAGTTATGCAATTTGATCCAACTCCCTTGAGCAACCACATCACTCATCGCTTCATCAAGCACACCTAGTACTACCAAAACATCTCCCATGACATGAATTAAAGGGCTACGAACCAAATACGCGTGTGCCATATGTTCAGAGTATGACCACTAAACTCATCATTGCCCTACACTACCTTAGTTTCGGCAGATGTTGACAGTAGTACGCCAAACCTTTCAGCAAGTTCCCTCTCCACCAACATCTTCAAGTACTCATGTTGTTGGCACAGGGGTATACCCAAGGTTCAATGCTTAAATAAAGTACCAACAAAACCCTAACTACCGACCCTTTTGGCAACACCTGCGAAGCAGGTGAATTCTCACCCGAGGTAGAGGCAGGGGGGGTTACAGGATTCAAGTGTCTGTAACCAAGTTGGGACACTGATATGTGATTATAATGCCTCACAGAGTACTTAGGGACAACACATATTAATTTATTATATTTATTCACATCGTAGATCAAACCCTAAGTACAAATCGATGCAGTAATAATGATAACATACACTTCACACTTAGCATCATAAGTTAGATCTAACATATTAGACATAGACAAAGCACTAAGTATTCATAGATCTATCTATCATTCATTATAATCAATGCACTAAGAATATATACAACATAAATATCATATCACAAAGCAAACCATCAACACATGATATACGTGGTTCACCCCAGTGTGGGGCTACATCCACCAACTACATCTTCTTCTTTGTTAGGCTTCAATATATTACATTCATCTGCTCCTGTGCACTAAGACACAAAGCCTAGCTTCGCATTGGACATGTGATCTATGCACTGTGCACCAGATCCACCATCCCGAAATCAGGTCAAGGCACATAACCAACTCATCTGTGAAGCACAGAGCCTTACATACATGGTTTGTTGCACCAAGCAAATCAGAACTACTTTCCTTTTGCACTTAGCTTCATACTACTACTTTGCTTGCATTTAGCCACTTCCTACTTCTACATTACATCCTTACATATTTATACATTTACTAAAAGGCCTAATCATGGGTAAACCCATGGGATGACATCCCATAAACCATTACATAAACCCTAATGAATCGTGTGTTAGGTCCACAAGCCCGCAAAATAAGTGATATCCCGCGATCTCAACTCCGACTAGGAGCTCCATCTTCGACCGTTGCGTCGAAGTCCCAAAAGTGGTCAAACCTGACCATTGTTTCCTCAAAACTTGGTCGAGGGCCAACAACCCCCAAACACTCACCTGTGACTCATCCCGAGTCACTCAGATCAGGGTAGTGCTTCTTCTAAGGCCTCAAGCTTGGCTCGAGCTGCCTCGACTTGTTTCTTCGCCTGAGCTTCCTACTCAGTGAAATCCTGAATCATTTTCTTTGTAACAGGCCCTTCCAAGCGTTGTTCCACTATCGCACCCACTTGGTTTAGTTGTGATCCTTGCCCTTCAATCTCTTCAAACACTAATACGATTCCTCCTG
>JASDQU011175044.1:12178-26831 GCA_032191745.1 Picea mariana
TCTCTACTGTAGTGAGTGACTTCATCTACACTTGTACTATCAGTGTCTACTTCTATGCCTCCTATAGCTGCACTTCTAACTTCCTAAGTTCTTGGTCTTCTGTGAGGATTTCGTAGGTCGACAAACTTTTGTCGCTTATCTTCTTGCATTCTAAGGCGAGGACCTTGATATTTCCAACTGTGCTCTTAGAGGCTTCCTCCCTTTGGTCGTGCACTTCCTGCGGAGTGCTAGGTACTGCTTGAAGCTCCAACTCCTTTACCCTTGCTTGAAGTTGTTGGATGGCCTCAGCGAACTTTGTCACTTGGACCTCAATTGCCTCATGTTCCTCCTGTGCCTAGCCTGGCATAGAGAGAAGTGCTTTTCTCACCACTTCCTTAACTGCAGTCTGCTCTATGAGAAGTTGGTCCTTTTCCTTCTTCATCTTCTCTTTGGTTCCCTCGAGCATCGCACAGAATTCATCCCTCTCATTCTCATAAGTGGTGACACAGTACCACACAACTCATAGTTTCTCCAAGATTTCTTCTTTTTATTTCTTAAGGGTTTTTGTAGCCTCTTCCTTTTATTCTTGGACTCGCTGAAGTCAAGCCTCTGTTGCATCTACCAGTCTTTGAAGTTGGGATAGTTCATTCCCCAACTCTGCAACCTGTGACGAAGAGGGCACAGTAGGGACTGCGTGGAATGAATGAATGGCTTGTTGCATATCCTTTAGTTCTTTCTTGATTCATTCATACATCTCCTCCTTCTTCACACCATATCTCTATAATATGTCCTTAGACACATCCTCAATCACTCCATGGACTAGGCTTATATAATCTTTTGTGAGGGTGGCCTCCATCTTGGGATTACTAGTGCGAGTCTTCTTTCTTGCTGAGGGTTTCTGCGGAGAAACCTTCCTCTTCTTCTGTGTTTCTGCCTCGGTAGGGGGTCCTTCGACGGTGCAGCCTCACCTTCTCCTTTATTTTCTCCTTCTTCCCCTCCTCCTTATTGATTTACTTCGTCTCCTCCTCCTCCTCCTGTGAGTGAGTCAGGTCTACTTTCTTCTGATGCGTTGTTCTCCTCATCAGTTTCTATGTTTTGAACTTCCTCCTCCTCCTTCTTATTCGCGCTGGTCTGTCCAACATGATTGACCTAGGTGACCAAGGCGCTTCCAATGATGTCAGGGTCAAAGAGTTTTTCATCATCAACTGGTACAAGGAACTATGCCAACCATTCCTTGGTGATCTCCTCCATATCTTCGTCAGTCAGCTTATAGTAGGACTATAATTTCTCATTGCTCTCATCCCTGCATGTAGTGATATAAATGAAATGTTTATCTGGGTGAAAATTAGCCATCGGTCTGTATTAGTGCAATGTTATTAGAGTCATGCGTGGGAACGAATCGATAGAAACCTTCAACTATTGATAGTAGGTGTGGAAACTACATTTGAATGCCATTGATTTCACATGTCATTCATGTACCATAGGGTCGAGAACCTCGCGGCCAATGGCTCCGATGGTTCTATCTCTAGGAAGGTTGATCCTTCTAGCATTTTCTAGGTGACAAATTTGATCAACACCAACAACCAGCTAAAATGGAACTCGTATCCTTGGTCCTGCGCTTCATGACAGTATTTATTGAGCTCATTGACGAGGTAGCCCACCCAATTTATTTTCATCCCGTCCATGCACTTTCCTGCGAGGTGCACCATGAACGCGGTGACTTGCATGGGGCGGTTCTTTCTGATGAGCTTGCTAGCTATAAGCTGGAAAGCGAGGTGCACTGCGCCATCCTAGATGGAGGCTACCTTTTAGCCTCTCTTTCGCTTCTCAACTTCATCATATGACTCCTTTATGCATTGTTCCAGGGAGCGACTCGAGGTCTTCCCTGGGTAGAACTGCTGAGGGTTGGGGCCCTGCATGCTCAGTCATGTGATGAGGTGGATCAGTGTCGAATCCACAATGATGTGCCTGTCAAGCCATAGACATCCTCCATGATAGCACACCAAGAGGATTTTAACGCAAGCGTTAGCCTCCTAATGTCCGACAAATTGAGGGATCTTCATCACATTGAGTATCGTGGAATTCATGAGCTCCTTAATCCATGGTTAGGAGACTATGAAAGGCTTCTTCCCAGTTGTCTTCATCAGGTATCTATGCGGTGTGAGCATCGCATAGTTCTTTTTGTCCCCAAGGTTGAAATCACTATTCTTCAAGGTTGGGATCTATCCCAACTATCTTCCTTCTACGTGTATCTCATTCGGGATGTACATGGTGATCAATGTATACTCGAAGTCTCATGGAATTCTATCATGGTTAACCGCGCCATCCAAAGGCAGGATGTAATCGGGTAATATCGACGGGATCTGCTTCGTGTTAGCCAGATCGTTGCGATGTTTACTTTGCTTCTCAGTAGCAGGATCAATATGTTTCAAACGACGTTCGGTCGAGGGGGACACCTGCAGTCCCTTGTTCAATGATTCTTGTACTCCCTCAGACATAGCTTTATCAACCATAAAATTCTTCAGAACCTCTTCGATGGATTTCTCTCGCTCGGTCAACATTCTCACTATTAACAAATAAGTCAAGGTAGGTGAATAGATAGCGGGGTAAATAATAGATGGTGAGGTCTAATAGCACAACTCGACACACAAAATCACTTCTATGTTATCTTAGAAAATCAGAGGTAGCAAAAATTGGTCTCGGTGTAACGTCCAATGGGTTAAATAAGCAAGTGTCGTAACAGATTCCTCCAACAGGTAGGAATGCCTTAATCAATACGAATTAGTTTGTTATGGCATGGTCTCAACATCCCAAACATGGTCTATTCACCCACAAATGTGTTTCCTAACCATTCAGAGCATCATTCTAATGTTCAGGGCGCCTCTAATGGTCATATGGCTTCGCCACAACGAAGTCCCATTCCGCGTGGTTCTACTATTCCGGCGAGGTTTAGAGCCTATAAGCCTGCCTCCTGCGAAGTCTTCTCTATAACTTCTTGTAGCTTTTATAACTTGCCTTTCTTCTTACTAAGATTCCTTGCCTTCTTTCCTATGATCCGAGTCTTTGAGTTCCTCTTTCTATTCTTATTCTTATCTTCTCTTAGTATAGTAGCTTCATGTTGTTGATGTGCTCTCGTAGGGTTCAAAGGGAATACCTCTTCTCTTATTAACTCCAGGGTTGGTATTATTTTTTCTTGCATGGATAGGTCCTTCAAAACTTCTTTCATTCTTTCAACCTTGATAGCTAATTCTCTTGCACTCTGTTGCTTCAACTCAACTTCTCGTTCTTCCATCAGACGATCTATTCTTCTAGCTATGAAATCCCTAAGTTCTTTCTTTTTATTTTCTGTAGCTTCTTCATCTTCTTTCCTTCTGATCTGATCCTTCTCGATCCAAGTTATTCCTAACAAAAGTGGAAAAGGGGCGTTTTTCTCAACAAACCTAATAACTTCAGATTCTTCTTGAGTCGATGTTCCATGGATGATAACAGGTACATTAGTAACTTTTCCACATATGGTTATCATCTTTCCATTGAATAATCCTATCCTTCCTAGTGAAGGTACCACAATGGGTTTCCTCAAAATTTCCCAAGTGCTTTCTGGCATAATATTCACTTGCATTTCCTAATCCAAGACACAGTCTATGTCGAAGTCTCTTATTCTTGTACTTATGCGCTGTTTTTCTTTCAAGATCTCTAGAAAACTAATATCTTTGTGATCATTCATAAATTCTTTCAACTGTTCTAATGTAGTTTGAACTTCCTCTGATTCTTTCTCTTTTTGATCTTCTAACATTCTCTTATTCTCTTGACTCATGTTCATCTGTTCTACTTTAACAATCATCCTGGGGCAATCCTCAACTTCATGACCAACAATTTTACAATAAAGACAAATAGCACCTATACCAAGGCATTCCTTAGCAAGATGTCCTGATCTTCTGTAGTTATAACATAATGTCAATCCTCTCTTTCTCTTGTAAGTTCCCCAACTTCCCCCGTACTGCGCACTAGGGTCACAGTGCTGGACCTGCAATCTGCAAAAAATCTTTCTAGGTTCCTGCATCCACTTATTAGTCCAAAAATTATTTCTATGGAGAGGAATAACATATATTTATCTATTTCTATCAAATTTATTTAGATCAACTCTTTATTCTAACTGTACCCTAGCTTTCAGACTAGGACAGAGTCTATCAAACATACCTAGATTCATGCTTTGAAAACAAAAATTTCCACTTATCTTACCCTTATCAAAACACAAAGCTTTACTTCTTTCAATATCTTACCTCTTTTTCTTTAGGTCGGGTTTCTCTCTTAGCATAGAGCTTTGCAAGTCAAGTAGAGTATTGCGCACTACAACAGTAGATCTATGCACAAAGATTTCCTTTTCTTTACTTCAGTTCCTAGTAATCACAGTTTCAGGTCCCGACAACAAAACCATTTGTTGGCACAGGGCCAGACCCAAGGTTTAACGCTTAAACAACACATCGACAAAACCCTAACTACCGACCCTTTCGAAAACACCCGTGAAGCAGGTGAAGTCTCACCTGAGGTAGAGGCATGGGGGGTTACAGGAATCAAGTGTCTGTAAGCAAGTTGGGGCATAGATCTGTGATTATAATGCCTCACAGAGTACTTAGGGATGACACATGTTAATTTATTATCTTTATTCACATCGTAGATCAAACCCTAAGTACAAATAGACACAGTAATAATGATAACATACACTTTGCACTTAGCATCGGAAGTTATATCTAACATATTCAACATAGACAAAGCACTAAGTGTTCATAGATCTATCTATCATTCATTATAATCAATGCACTAAGCAGATATACAACATAAATATCATATCACAAAGAAAACCATCAACACATGATATACGTGGTTCACCCCAGTGTGGGGTTACGTCCAACAACTGCTTCTTATTATTTATTAGGCTTCAATATTTGACATTCATCTACTCCTGTGCACTAAGCCACAGAGCCTAGCTTCACACTGGACAGGTGATCTGCGCACTGCACACCAAATCCACCTTCCTAAAATCAGGTCAAGGCATAGAGCCAACTCCTCTGTGAAGCAAAGAGCCTTACATACACGGTCTGTTTCACCAAGCAACTCAAAAATACTTTCCTCTTGCACTTAGCTTCATACTACTAATTCGCTTGCACTTAGCCACTTCCTACTTCTACATTACATCCTTACATATTAATACATTTACAAAAATTCCTAATCATGGGTAAACCCATGGGATGAAATCCCATAACCCATTACATAAACCCTAATGAACCCTGTGCTGGGTCCACAAGCCCACAAAATAAGTGAGATCTCATGATTTCAGCTCCAACTAGGCACTCCATCTTCGATCGCTCCATCGAAGTCCCAAAAGTGGTCAAACCCAACCAATGTTTCCTCAAAACTTGGTCGAGGGCCAACACATGTCACTAACATCCATTATGTCTCAACCTCAGTCACCGAACGAATGAGATGCCCTTTCTCTCTTTGCAACTCACTTTCTCATTTCACGTACCAGTGTCCTTTGATCATTGAATACAGGTGTCGTCAAATAACCCTTATTTAATATCCTACGACCACCTCACCTCCTGTGATGCAAGTGATTCCCCCTATCCCTTCTCCAGATACTGTTCACATCACCTACCCTGAACCTGGGTCACTTCCCATCCCTCCATGGTTCATGGATAGACTGCCTGAGGATGTTCCCCCAAATCCTCCCAATTCTCCAGTTCATTTCCCTCAGGAAATATTACCCTTTACCACAGTTTTCAAACCATAGTATATGGATATTTGATTTATGTCAAGTGCACCATCACACCATAGTGGCGATACCCCCTTTATGTCTTCACCACTTGAAGACCATCACATAGTGACAGTCACCAATGTTACCTCCCTGGATCCCCTCCATTCTCGCATTTTCCACTGCGACGAAGATATCCTGGAGTCACTAAATACCCTCGATTGCTCAAAGAATGCACTCCACCATAGAGCGCTTTTTCTCTCACAGGAATCCTTTGACCCTCCTAGCCAAGCCTCCATATGTGCAATTGAAACCAAGGATTTTATCCCATCAGGGCATATAGATTGGTTCAATAACCTTATGCATTCCCCCGATGCTTTTGAAGAAGGTAACATGGCTAATATTTCCCCCACTGTCAAAATCGACATTTCCATCAAACTAGAAATCATAAAGGAAATCACCATTGGCACCTCATGCTCCCCTGAGGAACTCACAACTTACAAAGCTCTCTTTCAGGAATACTCGGATATTTTTTCCTTGTCATATATAGAGATGCCTGACCTTGATCCTTCTATCATCGAACATTGCATCGACACATGGCCAGATTTTGCCCCAGTCCGTCAAAAGCAAAGACCCCTTCACCCATACAAATTCGCGGCTATCAAAGATGAAATTGAAAAGTTACGCGTTGCTGGGTTCATATACCCCATCGCATATACCTCATGGGTCTCCAAACCCGCCCTCGTTAACAAAAAACAGGGCATTATTTGCGTCTGCACCGACTTTCACGATCTCAATCATGCTTGTCCCGAAGAAAAATTTCCAACCCCTTTCATCGACCAAATTATCAATGATTGTGCCATCCATGAGGCCTTGTCCTTCATGGATGGGTTCTCCGACTACAATCAGATCCAAATCCATCCAACAGATCAATATAAAACTGCATTTACCATCCCATGGGGTACTTTTGATTATCGTGTCATGCCTTTTGGACTAAAAAATGCAGGTGCTATGTTCCAATGGGCCATGACTTATGTTTTCCATGATCTTTCTTGCATCATCCTCGCTTACTTGGACGACCTCATTGCTTGATCCAAGAAACAAACTCAACATTTAGATGACTTACAAGTTGTCTTTCAACGATGTCGCCAATACAATATCCACTTGAACCCCCTCAAGTGTGTATTCTGTGTCACTACCAGATGCCTCCTTGGGTTCATAGTCTCCCAACACAACATCACAGTGGACCCCCTAAAGGTCCAAGATATCACAGAAATTCCACCACCTAGGAATTTGTGCCAACTGGAGAGCCTACAACTCAAAGACAACTTTTTACGACACTTTATCCTAGATTATGCCACTCGTGTGCATGGTTTTCCTTCACTTATTGCGTCATGATATCCCATTTCGATGGGATGAACATGCCCAAACCGCTTTTGATGATTTAAAAGTGGTGCTATCCAATGCCCCTTTAATTATTTCTCCCAACTATGATCACGATTATATCCTCTACTTGTCAGCCTCATCCGTCTCAGTAGAAGGGGTTCTCATTCAAATAGGGGATAATGGTCATGAACATGTTATTTACTACATCATGAAAAATATTCTAGGAACACCCCTGAAATAAAATCATGAAGAGAAAATTTCCCTCGCGGTTGTCCTCGCAGTCTAGAAACTACATCATTATATCTTGCTGCGCACTACCAAAGTCGTGGAAGATTCCAACCCCATGTAGTACTTGCTTGGTTGACAACATATTAATGGCAAATTTTCCCTATGGATCTTCATACTTCAGGAATACAACCTAGATTTTTCAACTCCCAAAATAAAGAAAGCATTTGTTTTCACCAAAATCATCATGACGTTTCCCTCAGACACTACAAGTTCACCCGTAAATATGGATTTTACTGACGAACACCTCTTCTACATCCCCTCGAATGGCCCCTGGTATGGTGACCTTCTTGTCTACCTTCAGACACAAAAGTTTGGGTCTCATCTCTCTTGAGATGATCGTTGGCGCATTTTCCACCAGGCCCCTCGGTACCTCCTCATCAATGAAGTTTTATACCAACGTGAGGTTGACACCATACTCCACCGATGTTTGACCATCAAGGAAGAAGACAAAGTCTTGTGTGATTACCATAGCGGTGCTTGCGGTGGCCACCTCTCAGGTATGTCCACCGCCCAAAAAATCATTCAAGCAGGATACTTCTGGTCCACACTGTTTCATGACTACATCCATGCTATCAAGAAATGTGATAAATGCCAGCTTTATGTAAACAAAGAATGAGCGCCACCCGCTCTTCTACATCTAGAAATCACTGCTAATCCCTTCTGCAAATGAGGCATAGACTTCATGACTTGAAACCCTCCTTCTAGTAATGGACACAAGTACATTGTCGTGGCAGTTTATTACTTTACCAAATGGGTTGAAGCCATTCCTACCTTCAACAATACCATTGACAAAGAAATGGGTTTTTTATTCAACCACATCATTACCCATTTCAGAGTTCCACTATAGTTAGTCTCTAATCATGGTAAACACTTTGAGAATGAAATCTTCGTCAAACTCTCCTCAAGGTTAGGATTCTCCCATGAGTTTGCATCCCCATACTACCCTCAGTCCAATGGATAGGTCGAGGTTGTTAACAAATTCCTCAAAACCATGTTGCAACGAACTGTCAACAAACATAATACCAACTGGCATCATATGTTGTTTTCAACATTATGGGCTTATCGTATGACAGTCAAAACTGCCACTGCCACCGGTTTTACACTGTTTCATCACGTCCATAGGTTCGAAGCCACTCTCCCCATCGAGTGTGAAATTCCCATGTTGCACACCGCCATTGAGCTATTAACTGACACTTATCCAATGGAGCAATGCTTTCTGAACTTAGAGTCGCTGGATGAAGATCGTCGCTCTTCCTTACAACACAATGAGGCATCTAAAAAATGGTCCAAAGCCACCTTTGACCGCCACGTCAACCTTCGTTCATTCAATGAAGGAGATCTTGTCCTAGCCTACGATATCGCTCACGATATTCTCGGCCATGAGAAATTCGAGTCATTATGGCATGGACCCTACATTGTCCAACAATGCCTCACTAAAAGTGCATACATCTTGGCCTCTCCAGAAAGCTATCCTCTGAAAGAACCTATCAATGAGTTGTACTTCCACACTCAGTTACAGGAGCTTAGAGTCTCTTTTTCTCGATCCGTCTTCAGCCATAGGATCAGGGTCTTGGCACCTACACAGTCACATTCCCTGGGTCATCATCTGCACTCAGACCCGAGGGAGCATTTTTCTCCCATCACATCCAGGTACGCATGCTCATGTTCACAATTGTCAAATAACTATTATATGTTCTTTATCTTCAGATATGGTTCACGTCGGGTATCCAGTTTTAATGTGTGTAGGTACTTGGTAATCACAAAATAGCTAGCCCCTTCAGGTATATGATCGACACTAACATGTAATCATTCCCTCTGAATATCAATTGCATCTCCCAGTCACACCCTCTGACATTTTCCTTTAGGGTCCCTACATCCAGTTCTACAGTACTATCACCTCCGCTACATTTCGATACTGTCCCCTTGTAGCACTCTCTGCCACATGAGCCATCCCATTCATAGTCCCCCTTGGAACTTTGAAACTCATGCTGCTTTCACCCCCTAGGGATGGGAGTCCCAATAATCTTACGCATTTCTAAGAATTAGCCACATACTCCTCCTCATTTTTCTAGCTTTCCCATTGGACTCCCAGGTTATCTCATCACAAATCTATTTTGACTACACCTCCACAGTATCATTAACCCTCCATTTCATCCACAATCAGTTTTCCCATATACATATTTCCCTCCATTCATTTACCTCATACAAAAACCCACCCATGGCCCCCCCACCCTCCACCAGCTCTCCATGCAACTTGTGACCTCACAGGCCAAGCCATCTTGCACTGGGGCACCTATTTTTGTATTTGTACACTCATCCCAAATTATTCTTTATTTATTTGGTAATTGTAAAAATCCTTTGTTTCTAGCATTTACTTAGCCTTTTTTTTTTGTCACCCTTGACGACCTTATTTTTTTAGCAAAGAAACCCATGTCGCCCTTGATTGGGGAATTCACTATCCTCTACTCATGTTGACATTGTTCATAAACCCCAAGTATCCCATAATCCATGTACCCCTGATCTCTGATTTTTTCCACTTTGTCACGCCTCTGGCACAATTTAACCCCATTTCTAGTGATCTGCTTGACACTAGATACGGTTTCACGTTTGCTGCCAATCACCCTTCAAACATACCCGTAACCAAGGGAAGTCTTGAGTCTCACTGCATCTTGAATTCGTTCATGTTCCATACCAGTTCCTGATCTTATCTAGTGGATTTCATGAAGCCCTCTGATTCTTGAAGTCAGGTCTCCTTTTCTGTCGACATCATCACAATTTCTATAAGGGAGACAATATCTTGACTCCCATTACCTTTACAATGAGGAGTCTCAGACGACACAGAGAGAACCATCACCACTCTTTGATGTCATTGACTCCCATAACATTCGACTTCAACAAAATCTCATGTTATAGTGGGTCTTACTATGCGACTATTGCAGTTGTTTTATACTAGTCAAATACCTTTGAATTTGTTAGGCCATCAATCCCTATGAGTCATCGACACTTCTTACAGGCATCCTTGCCTCTTTTCTGAGTATGTTCCCCATCAGAATTGTCATTTTCCATTATCAAACCACCACGGAGTGCACTGCGGTTATCTACATCAGCATACAATTTCAGTTACTGTCTTACATTTTTTGAGTTACATGACATGAGCATGGGCATGCCCGTCTCATTTGTGTAAAGATTTTATTTTCTCTCCCTAGAGAAATATTTGGGTCTCACAGTTTCCCCTTTCCCTCCAACAAGATCACTCTTGCAGTTATTATCAACACTCTTCATTACAATGGTACTCTCAGTAGAAGAAACATTGATGTATTTCGGCTATACGTATGCTCCTAACCTCACACATGAGGGGGCATATGTTATCACCAAAATTTCATCTGTAACATTGCGTGCAAATGGTTACAGAAATACAACACTGCCAAACACCTATTAGTTCACCTGCAACAACAAAAATACATTTCCAAGAGGAAAAAACTATACAATTGGCCAAAAATTGGCATGTGTTGAATCACTAAAGGAAGCGCGCACACAGTGCGTGGGCCAAAGAAGCCCAAAGAGCGCATAATGCACCATATGCACAATTGTGTATGAGAAAAGCCATGCATTCCTGTGAACGATACATTTATGGTTCTTGTCAGCCCCTCAACCACTTATGGAACAGATCCCAACTTGATTTGACCCTCAAATACGAGCTGAATGCGAATGGGGGGCTGGTCAAAGACCAAAGGGTGCCCTAAAGGTCCCCTTGTTCACACTAAGAACCAGTTGGATATTTCCTCAAAGAAATGATATAAATGGAGGCTATACATGCACTAAGAATTTAAGAGTCTCATAGTATTGTTATGCTGCCTCAATCCTCCCTCAAGAATCCTCTTTTCTTCTTGGATTATTCTAGCAACATTCCAATAGGCCATTCCACTCACCTCTTGAGGGAATAGGCTTGGATTTCTTCACCATTTTCTTTCTTATTTATCATTGTAAGAAGAGATCTCCAATAAGGAACTCAAGATCCCTCCCAAGGAGGAAGAGGGGATCCATAATTCCTCCTTTCTCTATAGTGTTTTTCGAACTAATATAGTTATCCATTGGTGGCATAATCTTGTTCATTTGGTTGATTGATTTTTGGTTCAAAGTTTCTTATGCATTCTAGTTTTATTTCCTTGTTTATTTCATGTGCTTGGATTATCTAACTCATGCACTAACCTCTTTCTTGTCTAGTAGGCCCAACTAGACTTGTAAGTGCCCTTGTTTTTCTCACCCAAGTGACGAAATGGACACAACAATAGCCTAACATCTTAGTGACTCACATTTTTCCTCCAATGATGACAAACATTGTTCCAAAAATAAGTTCAATATATGATGGTCTCTCTTGATTTGGAATCACCTCCCAATGAGGTGTGACCGCCACATATATATTACATGAAGGATAACCATAATTTCTTTCTCATGTGTCAACTCACCCAAGTTTCTATCCTATATTTATTCACTAGTGAACACCAATGGTTTCCCTTCTTGCATCGAAGCTATCCCAATACCTTTCCCCGAGGCATCATATTCTAGGAAAAAATCCTTAGTGAAGTTCAACATGACTAAGATTGGAGTAGTACACATGGATTCCTTTAAGGCTTGAAAGGCCCACTTTATTTCAGCATTCGATAAAAAAAAATTCTTTTTGAGAAATGTTGTTAATGGGGATACAATTTTAACATAACACTACACAATTTTATTATAGTATATAGTAGGACCAAGGAAACCATGTAAATTTTTTAGTGTCTTTGGGTGTGGCCAATATTTCATAGCCTCAATTTTCTTGATATCAACTCACAACCATGTCTCCTCAAAGTGTAGGCAGAGCTAACCATCTAAAGTCTCCTACTTTTTATCACTATCCTAGCATAAACCGTTCTAGCGGGAAAATTCTGCTATAGCGAGAATATCATGGATTTTCATTTTTAGAGAGTCTGAAAAAGAATAAAAGGAGACTCGACCGGGGTACCTTTTTCGAAGGTAGTCTAGTAGGTTTGAAAAAGGGGTAAAATAGAACCGAACATACTTCTATTCAAAATCATTTTAACGAGTGTGACAAAGACAATATAACTCGACGATCTTTTCATATTTAAGGAGTCTGAAAAAAGCTTAACTATGGACTCTGTGAGGGGTGTTCTTCTTGGCCAATTTAACAAGTGTGAAGAAACAATATCTCTCGTCCATCTTTTCAATTTTAGGGAGTTTGAAAAGAGCTTAACTATAGACTTCGAGGGGGTTCGTTTTTCATAAGTTTAGTCCCTCAGGTCCAAAAAAGGGTTAAATCTATACCTGAGAATGCTCTTATAGAGAACCAAGGCTCCTAGAGTATACCTTTGTTCATACTTTTGACCATATAGACCGAAAAAGGGATAAACTACTGCCAGACAGACCTGCCTTCAAATTTCAGTTTAGCGAGTGTGAAGGGCAACAAGATCTCTCGGCAATATTTACATATTTAGAGGGTCTAAAAAGGGCTTAAAACAAGACCCGTTATGTTTTGGGAGTCTCGAGGGTGAGGTCAAGAGTGATAATGAATCATGGAAATGAGGCTCATACTCGTAATCAGGAAAAACTAATAAGGACTCCCGAGCCTATAGTCATTAGTAATGACATGGACACCAAAATGCCACCAGGATCTACCTAGGGCATCCATGTAGAGGTAGGCTCTACCACTAAATTACGACACTTCTAGAGTAAAAGTGAGGGTTCTGTGCCGCAATTCAGTGGGATCGATCCTATGGAAAAGCAAAAAATACAACGAGGTGCAACAAGTGGAGGTGGAATCCTATCTTACATGCACAATGTTGGAAAAATGAATTTTTACCAAAAGACCTTTAAAACTGACCCAACTCTCAAAAAACTTCCCAATACCCAAAGTAACACTTATCGTAACATCCCTTGAGAAACTCAAGAACCATAGTAAACGATTTTCAAGCTAGAAAAAATGGCAAAAGGGGCCAAAAAATGTCAAAAAGGGGCCAAAAAGTCTATGAATAGAAAGTTGGCAGCTCATTATCACCATTGTATTTTGATAATTGACCAAAAGTCAAAAAACACTCCTTTGTCGAAATAGTTGATTCTAGGAGCTTGAGTGGACGAAACGAACTTCCGTTTGGACCAAGTAAGTACATACTAACCTCCCTTGCATTTCCATCTTCTATTTTTTGCATTTATTTTGTTTTCTTGGGGGGGCACTGACCTTTAAAGAGGTCGGCCTTGCATGTACGCGGGCTGTCCAAGCACAGCCCGCGTGTACACGCAGGTAGAAGAGAAGCTGACCATGTGTACACACGGGCAGAAGAGAAGCTGCCCACATGTACACGCGACTGTCCTTAAGACAACCCGCACACACCCTCATTAAGTGGGAAAAGAAAAATAAAATGCAAGATTTAATTCTCCATTTATTTGTGTTTGCAGGATGTATGTGCATTGGAGAGAGAGGGAGCATGAGGAAATTGATTTTTTGTTCTTCGAGGACCCTGCTGCTATTGTTTTTTTGTCACAATGCAGGTTGTTAAAATTCTTCCAGTGTCCGTTTATGAGGGCACAACCCATTTTGTTAAATGCATTGATATATTACTGGCATCTTGTTGTAGACGCATTCATGCTCGAGGGGCATTCGTTGACTCCAACAACTGAGGACATTTACTTTCTGACTGGTCTCTTGAGGAGAGGGGATCTAGTCAACTTGTGCACTTTTCCCCCTGGGCCACACAACATCGAGGAGTTGATTGGACTCCATTGTGAAGCTGGTACTGAGAAAGTAGGTTCCCAGGTGCCTATTCATAAGATCAGCAACCTATCACTCAAAGTGATAGTTCTACTTATTGGGAGGATCACTAGATCTGCATATTTACATCAGGCTTCCTGGGCACACATATATTGTGAGGTACAGTGCTTAAATGCACGGATTTTCGACTGGAGTACCACCATGATGGATTGTATGAAGAGACAACTGACAAAGTGTCGGATACGAGAGCATCGTAACTTCGGGTTTGGGACCATTTTGTGCTCCTTTTTCTTCAAGAGGGTACCTAGACTTAGTCCTCAAAATACTATAAGAGGGCATGAGGCCACTCTCCCGATGCTATGTAGATGGGCGGCGTTGTTTCCGCAACAGGTTGGGGGGAGGAACATCGAGGCCTTTCATGACAATTTTTTTTACTGGTGGTCACGACAGATTCTGGAAATAGAGGAGTACCCCTATGCCGAGATTAA
>JASDQU011175046.1:9164-20583 GCA_032191745.1 Picea mariana
TGAAATTCTCCCTAGACCTACACAAAACAAAACACAACTCGAAAACTCTGATTTGGAAAATTTAACCAAAGTTGTACAAAAATTATCTAATCAAGTTATAGATTTAAAAAGGTCGACTGAGGAAGCCTCTTTGAGTAAAGGACCCTACAAACCTCCTTTCCGAAAGCCTTTTCCCCTCAACCAGCCTAATCCTGAAGGCTTGAACCTAGAAAGTTTGCAATGCGCTCTCCAGACAATTCTAGGAGCTTAGGATGATTTGATGCCTCCTGAAATCCCTCAAGAGGAAGTCGAGCAGGAAACAACTCAAGAAGAAGAGTCTTCTCCAAATATGTTTGGACATTTCTCGGATAGTATCTTTCAAGCCAACTTAGAGACTATTCACCGTTATAACACTAGGAGTAAGACAACAAATAAACCTCCTGCCGAGAACACTACAAATTTACTGCTGAAGTCATCTAAATCAGTAGAAGCTAAACAAAGTAGTGCTGGCCCTAAATTAGATTATGATGTTGTTGAAGATCTTAAAAAATTACGGGCTAATATTTCTATTTATGAGTTGTTGAAATTTCCATTTTTGTTACAGAAGATGTTGCAAAATATTTTAGACAATGGCAAGAATGGTAATTCAAATAGTAATAAGGTTGTGCAAAGCAAAGTTCTGTAGAAGACTTCCAGAAAACATAATTCTGATCCTCAAGATAAAGGAAGCCTTCCTGTACCTCCTGTAAATACTGTAAATAATGTAAATAACGCAAGTAATGTAGATAAAGTAGCATTAGAAAATGTGAGTAAGAAACCGCAAGCTACATCTCTAAGTACTCGCAAGAATGTACCTCCTTTTCTTTTAACTTTCGAAGTCTTCAACAGAAATGTGCATAATTGTATGGTTGACTCAGGAGCATCGTCAAATGTGATGCCTTGGTCAGTCTGCCAAAAGATTAACGCCGATGTAGAACCATCTTCTTTGAAAATCATACAACCTGATCGAACAGATGTTAAAGTTATAGGCGAACTAAAAAATGTATTGATTAGATTATCGTCTAACCCAAAGGTTCATCAGGTTATTGATGTAATTGTGGTAGATATTCTAGAAGTGTATGGTATGTTTTTGAGCAGGGACTGGTCAGAGCAGCTACATGGTTACTTCGCGACGGACTGGTCTCACTTATGGCTTCCAGAAAATGGTAAGCCCAACAAAATCAGGGTGAATCGTGAGCGTTACCTCAAGTTCATGGTGATAGACTTGAATGACCCCAATGAACCATATACACCTCCGGCGGATTCACCTAAAGTCCAAGGGATGGACACCTTCTTTGGAAATTTCACAGCTAAAGTTTCACCTATCAACAATCCACAACAGCAACCCGAGATCACAACATGTATGCAACCAACAACTTATATCCAACAGTCCTGTGAGCCGAATGGAAATCAAATTTGGTCTTTATATTTCGACGGTTCCAAGTCTAAAGAAGGAGCTGGTGCAGGCTGCATCATTATCGATCCGGTAGGTAACAAAACATTATTGGCTTGTAGATTAGAATTTGAATGTACTAACAATATTGTAGAATATGAGGCTTTATTACAAGGTCTCAGAAAAGCCTTGGACATGCACATTCAAAATCTAATTGTATTCAGCGACTCTGAGATAGTGGTCAGGAAGGTGAGAAATTCTATACATTGTCTTTTCCCGCATCTCAAATGTTACCATTCTAAGGTATGGAGTTTAATAAACAAATTTTCTTCTTTTAATATAAATTCCATCCCTAGATTAAATAACGCAGAAGCAGATCTACTCGCTAATGTTGCCTCTAAACTTCTTCCTGCAGAAGGCTTATCTCCAAACGCATTCTCCGTGGAGCTATTATTTTGACCATCTGTTCCTGACAATATCACAAATTGGAGAGTATTTGACGATGATCAACAAATCATTAACTTTCTGCACATGGAGGAAACTTTTCAAGGCACTGTGATAGATGAACAAACACACGACGACAATTTGCATGACTTTACGGTAATACCTAATCCAAAATCTCTTGAAGCTCTATCGGACATGGTAAATTCCATACCCAAATCTGTTGTTAGACTAGAAAATTTTTATGATTTTGAAGATAAATTTAAAAAGACGGTCAATTGTAAAACCAACAGTTCCTCATTGTCTTATGAAAAAGTCAATTTAGGAACTAGTGAAAATCCTCAGTGTATCAACTTAGGCTTGGGATGTTCTAGACAAGAGAAAGCTGTGTTTGTTAGATTATTTAAAGAATTCAAGGATGTCTTTGCATGGACTTACGATGATCTTAAAACATTCGATCCTAATATTATACAACATGTCATCCCGATGAAGCCCCAAACCTTACCCTTTCAACAGAAACTGAGGAAAATGCATCCTAAACTAGAACCGACCGTACAAAAAAAATTGAATAAACTTCTAAGTGATAAAATAATTTTTTCTGTTAGACACACTCAATGGGTATCCAACCTCGTCCCAGTGTGGAAGAAAAATGGAGAAATTCGACTTTGTGTCGATTTCCGAAACCTCAACAAAGCGTCTGACAAAGATAATTATCCTGTCCCTCCCATGGAACAGATTCTTCAACAAGTATCTGGTTCTGAGAGGCTATCCTTACTAGATGGTTTCTCTGGATACAACCAAGTCTTGATGTCTCTGCCAGACCAATTAAAAACTACCTTCCGTACCCCGTGGGGCACTTATGCTTATCGAAAAATGCCCTTTGGATTGATTAATGTCAGTGCTACCTTTCAAAGAGCAATGGAAATTTCTTTTAGAGGTTTAATCAATCACTCTGTAGTAGTCTACTTAGATGATGTGACTATTTATTCTAAAAAAAAAGACGATCATCTGGCTCACTTACGAGCCGTTCTGCTACGATGTCATAAATATGGCATTTCCTTGAACCCCAAGAAGTCCATGTTTGCAGTAGAATAGGGTAAACTACTAGGATTCATTGTATCTAGTGATGGAATGATTATTGACCCCGAGAGGACCCAAGTCATCACTAAACTTCCCCCACCTACCTCCAAAAAATCCATGCAGTCTTTCCTAGGCCAGATTAATTTTGTGAGAAGATTTGTCCCCTGTTTCTCCGAAATGGTCAGGCCTCTCCAGAACCTGATTAAGAAAGACACCCAATATCGCTGGGGACCCACTGAAAACCAAGCTTTCAATGCTATAAAGAAGGCCATAATAGAAGCTCCGTCTCTCATGAGCCCTGATTTCTCTCAAGACTTTACACTCTATACTTTTTCCTATGATAGTTCCTATGTCACAGTCCTAACTCAGAAGAACCCCAAGAACAATGAAGTACCCATCGCCTTTATGAGATCTGCGTTCAAAAGTGTTGATCTTAACTACCCAGCGGTCGATCGACAAGCCTACGCTGTCTTCAAGGAAGTTAAGCATTTTCGGTCTTATCTTTTGAAGTCAAGGACGAAGGTCATTGTCCCCTACCCTGTCGTTAGGAACTTGTTAGTGCAAAAGGAGTTAGGAGAGAAAGGAGCCAACTGGGTCACCTCCTTGCAGGAGTATGACTTAGAAATCACCCCAGCTCAGATCATGAGAGGCCAAGGGTTGTGTAAGTTGGTATATGATTCAGGAAACAAACAGCAAGAAGATAATGATACGTCAGACCTAGAACAACGTGATCAAACTTTGATTTGTTGCGCACAAAACCTCGTAAGTCCTTGGTACGGCGATATTAGACACTGTCTTCAACATGGATCAGCACCCCGTCACCTTGACCCTGCCAAGAGAAGAGCGTTGAGACTAAAGTCCACCTCCTTTCATCTAGTTAACGGTATACTGTTTCGTCAGAATTTTGATGGCGTACTGATGCGTTGTCTTGAAAAATATGAAGCAGATAAATTCTTGCTTGAGTTGCATGCAGGAGAAGCTGGTAATCACTTCGGTGGCAACACCACTTCTTATAAGGTTTTAGGAGTCGATTATTACTGGCCAACGCTTTTTAGAGATGCCCATGCCTTGTGCCGTAAATGTATCATTTGTCAGAAAGCATTAGGGCGGTTGCAAAAACCATCCTTCCCCTTGCAACCCGTTTCAGTCGATTCCCCTTTCCAGCAATGGGGCCTTGATATCATTGGTCCTATTAACCCTCCATCCTCCCAGCAACACAAATATATTGTGACATCCACTGATTACTTTACTCGATGGTCTGAAGCCACCGCACTAAGAACTATTAACACAAGTCAGGTGATCACTTTTCTAAACTCGAATATCATCACTCATTTTGGTATCCCTGATTGTCTAGTCTTTGATAATGCTTCATACTTTTATTCTCTTGAGATGAGTGAGTTCACCTTAGAGAAGGGAATAAAGCTAAAGTATTATGTTAGTTATTACCCCCAGGGCAACGGCTTAGCAGAATCAACAAACAAGAACTTGGTCAAGATTATCAAGAGAACCTTGGCTGAAAATCAAAAGAACTGGCACAACACACTGCTGAATGCACTGTGGGATGATAGGGTAACACCCAAAGATGCTATAGGTAATTCCCCCTTTTTACTCATTTATGACAGAGAAGCCATTCTGCCACCTCACATTCTTCTTCCTTCACTCCAATTGTCACAAAAAGTTCAAGAAGAAGATTGTCCCCCTTTAGAAAGCCGTATTAATGCTTTGATGAAGTTAGAAGAAGTAAGAACCCAAGCTAAGCGTAAGCTAGACCAACATCAACAACTGATTAAAAGTTGGTTCGATTCTAGTTCTGCTTCTGATAAGAATTTTGAAGTAGGCGATCTCTTCTTAAAGTGGGACAAACCACACGAAGGGAAGGATGAACACACCAAGTTTCAAAATTTGTGGCTTGGGCCATTTTTTGATTGCTGAAAAGTTGGGTCCTAGTTCCTTTCGATTGCAGAATCTTGAAGGGCAGCTTGACACCTACCCGGTGAATGGCCAAGCCCTGAAAAGATACTTTGCTTGATTTCTACCCTTGTATATTATGTAAATATTTCTTTTTGTTTTTATTTTTCCTTTGTTTTTAGTTTTCGGTTTTGATTTGAATGATCAGTTTGGTGTGTTTCTGAAACATGTGCATGCCTATGCACTGAGCCATTCAGAAAAAGACCATAAGAAAATTTCTTCGCTGAAATAAATTCTGAAAGGTTGTACGAACATGAGTGATATATTTCAGAAAATGATATTTATGTTGGAAAATTTTGTTGTTTGAAAGAAGTTTACTAATTTCAATCTCTGAGTGAAGTTTGTCATGATCATCTTTATCTTTTTACGCTGACCCTTTTCCATAAAGGAATGACTCAAAAGGATGTCTCCCTGTCAAAGTAAGTTGTTTTAGAAATAAAACATTTATGGAGCTGAATAAAGGACAGTATCAAAAAAATTCTGATGAGGTCTAAAAAATATGATAAAATACCAAGATTTTTCAGCATCACCCCGCTCAGCTGTCCTAAAAAAAAAAACAAAATAAAAATGTTAATAAGAGTTGTGGGAAGTGTTTGTAGACCCACCGGGATACTGAACGGGTCCGCTAGCAGCGGGTAAATGCAAGCATGGCGCCAAGACAACTTCGTTGGGGTACTGAACAGGCCCGCTGGAAGCGAAGCAATGTCGGGTACATGAAAATCTGAAAAAATTATAAGAAACCTCTTTTAAAGTCCTTTATTATGATCTCGAACTTCTTGACAGGATACAGACGTCTGAGTGGGTTAAATGGAAACCCTATCGAGGCTATGGATGCCTGCTGGCAGCAGTGGCCATGCCAACAGTATTGAAGATTTTATCATAAAAATCATGACTTGTTGATCTTAAGACTGTTATTGGTTTGCATCTTTTAAAACATCACTGGAAAAGATGGTAAATGATGATGTTTGTATGATTTTCTGGTTGTTGTTTTTGAGTTGAATTTTTCTTTGTTGTCCAAATCTGAATTCATTTCTATCAACAGAGATAACTGCTTCTCCCAGTGTGTCACCATTGTTGGCAGCCAATTCAATTTTTTTTTAATTGCCCTAAAAGCTGCCTACACCTATGTCTCTTGAACTTCAAATTTTTGTCGCATTTTGCAAACAAAAGACATTTTTATTTCATGCGACATTTGCAAGTTGGTTTCGATTCAGTTTTCACGACTGAAAGCGTGAAAACTCCTCCATCATTATTTGGACTGTCATGATCTTCTCATTGATATTCTGAAAAACACTTACCTTTGGTTTGCTATTAAGTGGCTGGAATGATTTTCAAACTATGTCCATTTACCTACTTTTACTTTGATTGCGCAACTTGATTTTATTATTTAATTGATGAGGCATTGAGCATGATAATCTATGAATTATACTTGATTTTATAGGGGTCATGGTTAATCTTGTTTTATGTGATCTGATCCTGACTATTATAAGCTCTTGGCTTATCGATTTTATGAAATCTCTTGACATAATGTTTATAAACTTTGATTATATATTATGCAACAAGCGCATGGTCAATATATGAGTTTCAATTTCATGGTGAATAGAAATAGTTTGAAGTTATGAAATCACACATTGGTTAAAATTTTGGTTTTGATTTAATGGCTTGAATGATTACAATGGCACGTATTAACTTTGGGTTCGATTCTATATTGAATGTTCATGGTTTCAAACAATACAATGGTGCCTTGGTATCACTATCCACCGTTTAAATCCTTGTGTTAACCGATTAATGTGGTTTGAGTGATGTCATAATGGATTAAACAGTGTTGTACTATGCCATTAATGTTTTGCATGGCAGTGAACTAACCCACCACCTTTGCATGCGCATATTGATTTGCCTCCCCTTTGAGCGCTTGCAGCTATTAGTCCTATCGATTTTTGCTCCTGTGTATTGTGTGTGTGATCCGAACCCTACCATGATGCCCACACCATGGCTCCAGTCATAAGGGCTGAACCCAATGGTGGCCAAGCATTGTTAATGTGCGATGGTGCTTACAGCGACCTTGAGAAATTCAGATGGCTCGCGTTCATACGCAAGTTTGATGGCTTTAACCCTGGTGTGGCTCGACAATTTGCATTAACCTTTGATGGCTGCCAAGCCAAGGTTGGGGATGTGCAGTTGGAAATTGATGAGCATTTTCTCAGTTTGGCTACCGGTCTTCCTGTTGTCGGACAGAAATGGTCAAAAAATTGCAAAGTGGAAGATTTCTCGTGGACATTATTCTTCCAGTCACGAAGAGTGAATTCCTGTGACAAGGGTTTGCCCGTAAACATGCTAAAGCAACGATGGCATGACCTGTTGATGATTACTAAACAATTCATTACCTGCGAGGGCAGGTATGGTTTTGTTTTCTTGTACCACCTTCGGCTACTTATGGTTTTCATGGGCTATGAACTCAATATGCCTTACTACTTGCATAGGAGTCTTTTTAAAATGTCTAAAAGGTATAACCGTAACCAGGCCGATGGCAGCTTGTTTCATTTTGGGTTAATTAAAATGCTTGTGGTTTGTAAATTGAGGTTGTACCGAGACTGTTGGGAGGATTTTATTAAACACAATGATTTTGATGGTTCAGGCCCACCATAGGTTGACAAACCTATGGTGAGCGAGAGCAATTCGGTACCCACTTTGCCTTATAGTTCTTTGTTTCCTAAACCCCTACCCGACTCACCTATTGACCTACCCAATTCTGTCACCACATATGTGGACAATGTTAAACCCGTGGCTAAAAGGCCTAAGGCCAAACCTAATGAAAATTCTAAAGGCAAGAAAAATGCCCGGTTAATCTCTCGCATGGCAAGAAACAAACCCAAAATTCCTGTCAACCCTGACCCTATCATGGTCAGTGAAGATTCTGATTCGGAGATTGAACGTTATCTTGCAAGTGAGTATCCCTATTCTAAAGGTCTGTGTGACAAACCCTCATATGATTTTGTGAAGAATATACCTCCATGTTTGCAAAATGATCCTAATTATCTAGGCATCAAAATGCCGTGTGAAACCCCTGGTGACTCATCTAAACCCCCTCCTGTCCTAGCCGAACCAACTGCTCCACCGTGTGATCAGTGTGGCTCATGGTTGGAAAGGTATTACCTCGATGTGCCAATGTTGCAGTCCATAATTCATGCTCTAGAGGATCAAGTCGCAAGGCTCACCAACCAGAAGGCAAAGATGCCATCCACTGATAAAAAACAGTGAACAACAGGTTCAATTTTGTTTAAGAATGTGGAGTCTGCTACAACGGTTGTGAACTCAAAGTTGTCATAGTCCGAACAGTCACACTGGTATGATTACCATCTGTTTATATGATGAATTCACATCTCTGTGTATAGTGTCGATTTAAAATTGTTTAATTAGAATGCATTATTGTATATAAGTTTGTTTGATTAATCAAATTTCGGATTGGTTTTGACTGGATTTAGTTCTGATCTGATTTAATCGTGATTGGATTTGATTGTTGTAATTTAGTTTGAATGGGATACTCTGTTGAAGTTGTTAATATCTTTTCTAAATACAAGTCGTTTCTGGTATTTCAATTCCAAACACTGTCAAAATCGCATTTCGAATTGGTAATATTCTAGATGATATGGTTGGAAATTATGGTTAACTGTTGTGATTTTATGTCTTTTGACCAATTCGAATACCATTCTGTTAACGTGTAACCTAGTTGCGAATGGATGTGAGTCATAACTGTTGTATCCAACTATTCGATTTGCATTGTTTTGTTTGACCGTGTTATCAACTCAATTCATATTACAACAAATATACTGTTTAAATTTGACTTGAGAACAAAGCTGATTATGCCCAGTATTGCGACTTATTTCTATTTTTAACTCAGTTACGATTTGCTCTGATTGTTACTCGGTCTATGATTATTACTCTTGTTAATGATTACGATCACTATGTGATCCTGTCTGTAGACTCTGTAAACGTTCAATCTATGGCGAAATTTAATGAATGTTATCTGGAAATCATCGTAATTGTCTTTCCATATTTGATTGAAACGACATATGCATATTATTACACCCGTAACAAATCTATTTTGTGTTCAATTCGGATTGTATCGATTATAATTATCTGGTGGTATATCATATCTGATATGATGTGATTCACGCTATATTTCATTTCGATATGAAACAGTCCTGTTATGATTTGATCATATTTTATGGCAACTAAAGGGCAGAGCATCCTTACCCTGTTTCGCTTAAACCACTTTTCGATTTAGTTAAATTTGAATGATAAACTCATTGGGATTGTAGTAATTCATTTTGAATATTTATTAAAAGAAAATTAAATTGGATTTGATTTCTTTTAAGATTTTATTTGATTGCTATCTGGTCCTGTGTGCTATTTTAGACTAGCTACAGAATCAGATGATTCTGTAGCTAAGTCTGTAGGATCAATTTTTTAGTGCTTTGTTATTGAAATATCTTTCTAATTTGATATTTGTGTTCTATTGCAGGTAAATTCGAAACTGCAATTGAGTTGCTAAGCAGTTAGGGGATGTTTCAAAGATTTCACTTGCATTTTATTTGCTTAGTTTAGTTGATTTTGGGATATCTCCAAAATTATGTAAAACAATTTGATATTATCCATAAGGAAGTTTTACCTTGTGGAGAGACCTATATATACTTATGATTTTTGTAATAATCATCATCCTCATTCGTGGGAGAACAAGGATATGGAGTTATAATACAGACTGAAGCAGAATTTGGTGTTTTGTCATAGCTTTAGCTTCTCAATATATCAACGTTTTGTTTCATGTTGTGTATATCACTTTGTATATGATTTATGACTACTTTAGCTATCTTGATCATGTGCAAATGATATAATTTTAATCATTGTTATCCATATCTTGTCTCTTCCCAATAGATAAAAGACATAACAATTGTTAATTCAGTTTGTGATTGACAGGTTTATCTTCTTCATAAATTGAATTGTTATATATAAGTTTTTTAGCATAATAGGTTTCCCTTATTGCAGGAACTTATAATCATAATATTGTTATGATTTTCTTTTATGTCTTGTTTGTCCTGTAAAACACTTCAAGGAGCAGCACAACTGATCGTTTACGAAAAGCTTTGGGATTAACCGGTGTGAGTTTACTTCCTCCGACCAGCTTAAGAAGTCATCTTACACAGGGCAGACTTGGAGCTTTTCCAAGTCAATTAGTCTTCTGCTTACTGTTTTCATTAATTAGTTTAACTCAGATATTAGTTTAATTAGATTCATATTAGATTGTTTAATTTCAGTAGTTTTACTTCTTATTCATAGAAAATCAGAAAGAGATTCTTGGCTGTCTTAGCGTGGAAAACACATGAGTTTTGCAGGTTTTAATTAAATCTGTAGTTTGTGTATAGTGTACATTTGTGAATAAGTAATATTGCAATTAATAATTAAACAACTAATTAATAGAGTTAGTGTAATAGTAGTGAGTAGATTGTATATAATAGTTAGAGTAGTTAGTATTTAGTTTTAATTTAATTTAGTAGTTTGTTTTAATTAGGTTAGTATATTAGTTAGTTTTTGGTTTTTATTAGTTTTAGTTAGTTTAGTTTCTTTTATTTAGTTTTAGTTAGTTTTAGTTAGTATTAGTTTGTTTTATAAGTTTTATTTAGATTAGTTTAGATTAGTTTTCTCTTTGGTTTTCTTAGGAGACCTTAGAGCGGCCAACGGAGCTATTAAACTCGTCAGGGTGGTTCATTCCAAATGAATTGGGTTATTTAGACAACCCTGGACCGGTTCCACTCTCTTAATTGACGGACGGACAATTTCGCCCGTCAACAGGTCCAAAAGTTGGGAGATATAATAGAAGAAATATTGTCTAGAAGAACCACCTCAAAATCAAGGTTCAAAAGTGATACTTGGCCAACATGCCACCCAAAAAGGGAACTTCTACACCAAATAAGCCTCCAGAAAATCCTACTTGGACTCTTGATGAAGGTGAAGAAATGCATAGGGACATAAATGNTAGAAGAAATATTGTCTAGCAAAACCACCTCAAAATCAAGGTTCAAAAGTGATACTTGGCCAACATGCCACCCAAAAAGGGAACTTCTACACCAAATAAGCCTCCAGAAAATCCTACTTGGACTCTTGATGAAGGTGAAGAAATGCATAGGGACATAAATGAACTCCAAAATAAGATGGATTCAATGGACACTAAGATAGATGGTTTAAAAGGGGAGATCATGGAAGTATTGAAAAATTTCATAACAGAGAAGACACCTGAAAGTGAAAATGCATCCCATGAAATTCATGATGTGGACACAAGGAAGGTGAATCAAGAATAGAGAAACTCCAACTTTGGTTTGAAGACCAACCAAGTTCCTAAGATTGACATGAGGAAGTTTGATGGAAAGGACCCAATCACATGGATACTTCAGATGGAGCAATTCTTTGATCTCCATAATGTGCCACATACACAAAAGGTACGAATTGCTTCTTTATATTTAGAAC
>JASDQU011175047.1:12403-26944 GCA_032191745.1 Picea mariana
AGTGTGTTTCTTTAGTATGCATTAGTCTGCATTTGTAGTTGGGAAATCCGACGGTCACGATATGTTCCCGACATAGAGTGATCTGATGGTTCATATTCTCCTCGATCTTAACGACCATTGATTTATGGCTTAACACCAAATTGGTCCATGATCTGTATTTAAATAATATGGACGGTCATTTGTCGATGATCAATTGTGAGAAACTCTCTTGTAAAATCTCTATGTAATCTTTTTATTTTGTGTTAATAAAATGCTCCAAGTAACTACGTTAGTAATTGGGGTCATGGATGTTTCCCTGTAGGGGTTTTATGAGATCAAAACATCAATGTGTTGATCTTTGATTTGGTTATGTGAGTGGTTACTGAAGGTGTTCATCCTCTGTGTTGTCGAACACCACCTAAGTTAGATTCATACTCAATAATTATTCCTTATAAAAATAAAGAGGTAATATATAAGAATAAAGAAGGAACATGTTTTTGTTTGTGTTTTGGTCGTGATCTTACCATTTCAGACATCTTTTGTTTTAATTTTTTCATATCCCCTCATGGAGAAACAAAAAATTACACATGTATGAATTGATTAACCCCGTAGCATCAACACCTAGATAGTTGATGTATCATCCAGTGGATTCATTGTGATTCATATATATCCAACCATTCACATGAACATTTATCACCAATGTATCATCTTAAATAGACAATTTATTTTTAGTTTCCTAAGTTGTAACTATATTTTTCATTGCATTGGATTAGTTTTATTGTATAAAATCACTCCACACTTGTTTTTCAAAGTTTCCTTACACATATCTATGGGAATGTAGTTTGAATGTTTAATCTAGAATGATTGATATTGTAATGTTGCTGACTTGGATAGTCTAGGAAACATTGGTAATGTGTGTGTAGGATCAAAGATTTACAGCATATAAATGATCATACAAATAATAAACGCGACAAAGGATTGCAAATTTTGTATTATGATATCTCTGTGGATTACAAAATGGTCGAATGTGGCTGAATAAATTGACAATGCTCGACTAGATCAATAGAAAAAGGATCTTAGTCGGAATACAAATAAGCAATTGCAACTAAATAAAATAACAACACTCAGCTAGATCAAAAGACAAAAGGATCTTAGCAAGAATACAAATAAGCAATTAAAAGATAATGCCCGGAATATGGGAGCACTGCGGAATCAATCAAGAATGATGGAAGACATAGATGATCTTCCCGATGACTAGAATGTGTCTTTCAACACCAAAATCATCCAACTGATGTCTTCCTCCTGGAATACACTGAACTATCTCTCCTTGGATGTGCCTCTTCTCCTCAATAACAAGTCATAAATCTGCATAATGGTAAATTAGGTCCCTGACCCTTCCTTTATAGCTTTCCAAAACCCTAAATCATGTTGAAACCCTAATTTACTATTGACTTCCAAAACCCTAAATCACTGTTGAAACCCTAATTCACTGTTGACTTCTATTTTTAGCTCATAATGACTTAAAAACGCTTTTAATCCTGTTTAGCTCAATGTCACTTTCCGAATATAACACCTGTTACTGGAGTGACCTCTAGTAACCATGTTTACCGCTCTTTGGCCCTGGCTATAGTTTAATGGGGTGATTTAGACCATTAAGCCTCCTCTCTAAAGATCCTATTTGGAAAGGGACATTACAGTCCTCCCTTCCCGAAATTGCTTGTCCTCAAGCAATACAAGTCGAGGGTGCTGCAACACCTGCTCGCTATCCCAAGTAGCGTCCTCTACTGGAAGCCCTCTCCATCTGATCAAACACTCCTTGATGACCCTGCTCCTCAGTTTCCGCTCCCAAAACTCCAAAAAATCCTTCAAAACTAACTCCAACTGTCCCTCCTCATCCAACGACGGAATCTCCTCTGATGTGCTAATGAATTGTCCCACTTCCTTTTTTAGGCAAGACACATGGAACATGTTATGAATCTTGCTCCCCTATGGAAGCTCTAGATCATAAGCAACCTCGCCTACTCGACGCATGATCTTGTAAGGACCATAAAATCTGGGCTTGAGCTTCTCGACCCCACTCTTTTTCAGAGATGACTATCTGTAGGGTTGGAGTCTCAAGAAAATAAAATCTCCAACCTCAAAGATGTGCTCTATCCTGTGCCTGTCAGCACTTATCTTCTGTCGATTTTGCACCATCTGCAGGTTCTCTTACAACAACTTCAGGATCTCTTGACTCTCTATGATCCAATACTTGGCCTTGGGATATATTCTCTCCTCAAAGACCAAGTCTACCAAAGTGGGAGCATCATATCCATACAATTCTCAGAAGGGTGTCATACCAATGGACATGTGGAAGGTGGTGTTGTAGCAATGTTCTCCTAAATGTAACCAATTTACCCACATTCTCTGCTATCCTCCTACATAGTTCCTCAAATACCCTTCAACCCACTTGTTGACAATCTCGGTCTGACCATCTGTTTGAGGGTGATAGCTGGTGCTAGGTGTCAACTCTATCCCCACCAACTGAAACAATTCTCTCCAAAATTTCCCTATGAACCGACTGTCCCTATCATTGACGATGTTCTTCGGCAACCCATGAAGTCTGAAGACTTCCCTGAAGAAAAGCTCGGCTACCTGAACTGTGTTGTACTCTGTTGGTATTGTGTAGAAGTGAGAAAAATTGGTCAATCTGTCGACCACTACATAGATACAGTCCTTACCCTATACCTTGGGTAGACCTGTGATGAAGTCCATAGATATACTCTCCCATTTTTGCTCTGGAATGGGGAGTGGCTGAAGTAGCCCTGCTAGAAGAGCATGCTCGGACTTGTTCTACTGGAAAGTCACACACTCACTAACCTGTCTCATAACGTCTTGTTTGAGGCCCTTCCATGAGAACCTCTCTCTGATCTGTCTGTAGGTTTTTAAAAAACCTTGATGTCCTACTAGAGGTGAATCATGAACTACCGTGTGAATCTTCTTCTTAAGCTTTGAATATGGCACCAAGTAGACTCTATCCTTGTAAAATATGACATCGTCAATGAACCTATACCGGTCATCCTGTATCTTCCCATCCATCACCTCACAAGAGAACTTGTTCTTGGAATATTCCACTAACAAGTGGGATTTCCAATCTGTTGAAATCTCCATCAAAGAACATGTTGCAGGTCTCCTCGATAGTGCATCGTCCACAATGTTCTTCTTCCCTTTGACATACTCTATGTTAAATTTTAATGCATGTACCTTCATCACCCATTTCTATTGGTTCTCACTGAGGTCCTTCTGCTCAAGGAAATACTTCAAACTGTTGTGATTAGTATTGACCACGAATTTGTTGCCCACAAAATATTGTCTCAACTTGGTCAAGGCATGCATGATTGTTAACATTTCCTTGTCATAAATGGAGTACAACCTCTCAGGTTGACTAAGCTTCTGGCTCTCAAATATAATGGGGTGTCCTCCCTACATCAAAACGGCACCGATCCCTTCGTTGGATGTGTCACAGTCTAGCACAAATGGCAAGGTGAAGTCTGGTAGTGCCAACATTGGACAAGTGCCCATGAATTTATTCATGTGATCAAAGGCTTCCTGTGATTTCTCGGTCCATATGAAGGCCCCATGCTTGGTAAGATCTGTCAATGGTGCTCCAAGCTAAGAAAAACCCCGAACGAACCGCCTGTAATAGCTACACAGCCCGAAGAAGCTCCTCAATTCTGTCATGTTCTTGGGCGTCGGGCAATCCAAAATGCCCCTGATCTTCTCTTGGTGCACCTGTACCCCCTTTGCACTGATGATGTGGCCTAAGTAAAGTAGCTATGTCATACCAAACTCGCACGTGGACTCTTTGTCATATAATGACTGTGCCTCCATGATGCTTAATACCTCATCTAGGTGCCTCATATGCTCTTGCCATGACCGGCTATAGATCAAGATGTCATCGAAGAAAACCAAGACTGATTTCCTTAACTGATCCTTGAATATATGGTTCATCCAAGACTGGAATGTAGCAGGTGCATTGGTTAGCCCAAATGGCATAACCAGGAACTTGAAGTGTCCAAAATGACATCGAAATGTCATCTTCTCTATGTCCTACTCTCGGATGTTGATCTGATGATATCCAGAGTGTAGATCAATTTTTGAGAAGAAAATTGTCCCATGCAGTTCATCCATCAACTCGTCAATGCATGGGATAGGGTACTGGTTCTTGATGGTTTTCTTGTTCAAGGCTCGGTAATCAATGCACATCCTCATGGTGCCATCCTTCTTCAAAACTAAGACAAATGAAGAAGAAAATGGGATGCTTCTCGGTTTGATGTGTCCCATTGCCAGCAATTCCTTGATTTCCTTCTCTATATCATCCTTGAACCTCCTAGGATGATGATAGGTGGGGGTGATCATAGGTTTGGACCCCTCCTCCAACTCAATGGTGTGCTCAAACCCCCTTTCAGGTGGTCTCCCTGGTGGAATTGCCTCAAAGACCTGCTGATGTCGTCCCAATAAATTCTTGATCTTTGTATGGTATTGTTGTCGACCTTTTGAATCCTTTTGAGTAGTGATCAAGCATTATGCGGCATATGCTACCTCCCCATGTCTAAATATCCTCTCCATCCTCTTTGCTAAAACTGTCCTGGGTGCTCCTGTCAACATACCTCTTAGAACAACCTTCTTCCCATCTTGATCTCTAAATCCCATTTCCAAGGTTTGGTAGTTAGTAATGATTTTTCCCAAGGTAATCGTCCACTGAACTCCTAACACCACATCTGTGTCTGATAGGTCAACCACATAAAATGTGTCTCTCACTGTGTAGTTTCCTAACTTCATCTCTAAGTTTGGAACTCTGTCTAGACACTCCACACAGTGGAGTGTCTNTAATGATTTTTCCCAAGGTAATCGTCCACTGAACTCCTAACACCACATCTGTGTCTGATAGGTCAACCACATAAAATGTGTCTCTCACTGTGTAGTTTCCTAACTTCATCTCTAAGTTTGGAACTCTGTCTAGACACTCCACTGTGTGGCCATATGCCACCGCAACATCAAACCCCTCAAACACCTCTATCTGAAGTGACCGTCTTGATACTAGTGAAGCGTCGATGAAGTTGTGGGTGGCCCCACCATCTATCAGGGTGATTTCCCATTTCCCCTCAATAATCCATCTGATACGGAGGGTATCATACTCGGGAACACCAGAAAGGGTCGCTATGACACCTCCCTTTGTTGGTTTCCTCCTGTTAGCCTGTTCTATAGGTTGTGGGACTACTAGAAGATGGAATCTTGTCAATGTCGGTGGTCTATGGGGAGGTAGCTCCTCTACTGGTGGTGAATCTTCCTCTAAACTAGTAGATCCACTATCCTGCTCCTCCTCCTCACTGTCCACGTTGTCTGTTGCTACCTCAATATAATGAATCTCTCTCTTGCCCATGCCCCTGTGGCTTGGGACCCAAGGATCTCTACATCTGAAGCAAAGCTTCTTCCTCTTTGTTATAGGACAAATCGCTAGGTCTGAACACTAACTGATCTCCCTAGATCCACCTAGATCTAGAACAAAACACACAAAAACATGATGCTTTCCTCAAGTTTTAGATATTGAATTTACTAACTAAAAAGGGATAGGTGACATACTGTTTAAACGCCACTTACTCTCACCATCGCCATCCTAGCTCCGTTCCAACGCTCATACAATGATGATCCTGCAAAAGAACGCAACCAACCAAAGAGATAGTAATATCTTGAACTCAATACAAACCTATGTATGTGATCAAGCAATCATACAATAAAACACAACAAGCTTTATAGGAAAGAATCATATTACTGTATCATATTAAATGTGAAAGAGAGATTACAACCATGGCCTTGATGTCATAAGGTCCCTTCCAACTGTCCTTCGTTCCCCACACACTTCTTGCTCCAAGGATTCTGAGACGATGGATCTGATAGCTACTCACAATCTATCTTGACAAAGAAAATCTCAAAGCCACTCTAACCAAGCTAACAATCCCAAGCCAAAAACAACTTAGCCTTTCTCCATGAGAGCTCCTCTCCTTTTATAAGATGAAGAGGATAAGGTGAGGAGGTTAGGATGATCCCACTAAATCATGAAAGTGAGTAAGATCCAAACCATTCATATGCCACCTCACCATGGATGTTTCTCCTTCTAGAAGATTCGAGAAAACACTCATTTTTCCCACATGTAAGCATTCTCGCACCTTGCCTATAGAATAGAGTGTGAAATTATCGCTACCTAGCTATGATACAGCCTGCGAGAATCAGGCATTCTCACACCCTAGCTATAATGCAGCCTGCGAACTTCCCTTTTTATAGGGTTTTTACAAAGGAAAATTCAACTTCTTTTCTCAGGAAAAGTTCTTCTCCCTTCCTTCTTCAGGAACTCAGGCCACTGACCCCTCCAAAGGAAACAGATAGCTTTACATCATTAACGGTCATAGGGATGATGAAAATAATGTGTAACAGAGAGATCCCCAAAGTATGAAGGTAGAACAAAGTGATAGCTAAAATACTTTGTCGAGTGTGTGTAAGGAACAAGGAACAGTCGGTCAGAAACCTGCCAACAAACAATGAAAAATAGTACAATAATATATCATCACTGAGGTAGGCATTTCCATACTCAGAATACAAATGACTCAGAGCATAAATGTTGACATGCGAAGATCCATGTCAAGTAAGACAGGTCATGGCCACCAAACATACACTATGGATCCAAGCCATTATGACTCAAATTTGAACATAGGCACCAAAAATACACTGTGGATCTATGTGTTAAAGTTTCAAATTTGAACATAGCCACCAGACATACAATGTGGATCTATGCAATATTACACTAAATATACTCCAACGCAACCTGGATCTATCAGAAAATATCCAGGGTCTTCATCTCCACCACTTTATAGTACAAATCTAACCATGTGAATACATGTGTTGAAGTTGAACATGGTAGAAACCACTCGATTACCGGTCATTAGTGTATACCATTAACAAGTGCGAGGGAAATCACCATTAATGTCAATGACTCCCAAGGTACTCTGGTACAATCCAACGAATGTGAATCAATGAGCTGAGGTCGAACACTTGACGAAATCTCTCGATCAGGGGTCGATAATGAAAACCCACTGTCGAAAGTGAGGAAACCTGCCATTGAGGCATGCAAGTTCCAAGGTACCAACTAGTTTCTAAGTATAATTCCTAGATATTGAGTTGAAGTCGACAGGAAAAGACTCGTCACAGGAGGGTCTTAATGTATCCCCCATCAATGACACAAAACGGGTAACAAGATTTGTTGTAGATCAGAGTAACAAGTGATTCAGGACTGACTCAAGGATGGCCGACACAATAGAAGGCTTAAGGACTGCAGAAATGGCCAACACGATAGAAGGCTTTCTGGGATGAATTTATTTTTGAACATATTGATGATACGAGAACTGTCTTGGAAACAATGACTCAACAACAGGGATCACAGACCAATTTGTAATCTTATAAAGGAGTATGATCAAGAGACAAGATGATTTTCCAACCTAGACACAAGGTGAGTGAAAGGGTGTCATGTTCAAACGCGACTCTTCCATGGAATACAGGTTTATACATATTTCTTTCCCAATTTTTTCCCCCACCATCTCTGGCGAGTACCTCTTTATTTTTACGCAAGCTTGAGGAGGATAACATATGCTTGTAATGTAAGCTCATCCTTCGAACGAATCCTTCGACGTATATTTAATGAACCCTAAGAAGGAGTGGTTTGGTCCCACATGGGCCTTTCAATGTTTGTTTTATGAGTCCAAAGAAAGAAAACTCAGGGGTTTTTCATGTTTATAGAGTCCAAAAAAAAAGAACTCTCTCAGTTCCTTTTTTGTAAAGTAGTCTGACAAGAATGAAAAAGATATAAACTATCTCTCAACAGACGTTTTCTTCGAATACTTTAACGAGCGTGAAAAGAACAAGATCGCTCGACAATCTTTTCATGTTTAGAGAGTCTAAAAAGAGCTTAAAGGGAACTCCAGTGGGTTCCTTTTTCGTATAACGTTTATGAGTTTGAAAAAGTTATAAAAGTGTACTTGGTTACATTCTCATTGATTTACGAGCACGAGAAATAACAAAGACTAAGATCGGTAACTTATTCTCATGTATTTACGAGCATGAGAAACGGGATTGTTTTCATTTTTACGCAAGTTTCAAAACAAAACCAAACTATGCTTGGACCTGGTTTCATTTTTACTCAAGCTTGAACCAGAGGAAACTATGCTTAGACCTGGTTTCATTTTTACACAAGCTTGAACCAGAGGAAACTATGCTTGAGGTAAGTGGTTTCATTTTTACACAAGATTGAACCATAGAAAACTATGCTTGGACTTCCCAACGCATAACACAGGGATGGTTGGTACTTAGCCCCCACCTTACAAAGATAGCGACATAACTTCAACATGAAGTCCAGAGGCTAAGGAAAATGCCCCCCAAGCTTCATTTCATCCAACTGCAAAGGAGAATGAAATGAAACTTCAAATACTAGATGAAGGACTTGACTCAAATAGAGAGGGGGGAAAAATATTTCATTTTATAACGAGCTTGACACAGAAACAAGAACTATGCTCGTAACAGGTTTCATTTGTTAATGAGTTTGAAATCAGAAAAGAATGCTCAAGGCTGGTTTCATTTTTAAATGAGCTTGAAATCATAAAATCATGCTCAAGGCTGGTTTCATTTTTAAATGAGCTTGAAATCAGAAAATCATGCTCAAATACCTTTGTTTCATTTTTTAGCGAGGTTGCCTCAGATACGCAAAAACTATCATCGACTGGGTTCATTTTTTAATGAGTTTGAAAGTAGAAAACTATGCTCAAAGACCTCTATTTCATTTTTTAACGAGGTTGCCTCAGAGACACAAAACATATCCTCAGATCCTCTCTTCTTGATCATGGATTCGAAGAGGACAATGCTCCAGAATGATACCATGTCAAGGGACAAAACTCGGTCATGGATTCCAAGAGGTCTTCACTGGAAGGAAGAAACACACTCTAGAAGGACACCATGTCGAGGGTCGCGATAGGAGTAAAGAGATCAGGCTCTAACAACCCTATCGAAGAGATCACCATGTCAACTACTGAATCTAAGTCATCAGAAGTTGAAGCCATGGGCGACAACACCACATAATTGACCTGTGGCGGGGGTGATACCATCTGTATATAAGAACCATTCAGGGAGGCAATCCAGTCGGGGTCAATGAATGAAAGTTTATCAACAGTCACAACTCGTCCATCGTGAGGGAAAGATATTACACGAAAAAGAGTAGACACAATAGCTTTCATGGCATAGACATAATCTCGCCCAAGGAGTAAAGCGAAATCCAAGGGGTCTTGGACTACCATGACATTAATAAAGACAATTTTCCCTCCCAAAGTTACAGGAAACTGAGGAAGGGTCCCTAAAGGTTGATTGATTCTTCTGTTAAAAGATAACAAATTCTGCGTAACCGAGGCAAGCTGAGGACAACCCAAAGCTTGCCAAGCAAAAGTGGACAAAATGCTAACGGACGCACCTTCATCTATCAACGTCTGAGGAATGTCCCGACCACAAACTTCCATTGTAATTTAGAAAGGAATGTGAGAGGGAAGACGAGGTCTAGTTAGCACATCCCAATTAAAAAGGATGACCTCATTACATGGAGTGGGTTTCACGAGAGAAGGAGGAATAACCCCCGACATGGCAGAGTCTGTATCAACGAGAAAAACATGGGCAGTATTGGGTTTACTCTCAAGAGGGAGAGTAGGATCGACCGATGATGGGATCAAATCGACCACATAGGCACTCTTTAGAGGAAGAGTGGGATTGACCAATGATGGGATCAGATCAACCACTTTGGCACTCTTCAGATGAAGGGTGGGACTGACCGAGGAAGGGACTGGATCAGTCACTTTAGCACTCGTCAAAGGAGGAGTGGGATCAACCGATGACAGAACCAGATCGACCACTTGGGTTTCACTCTCCAAGGGGAGAATGGGGTTGACGGGTGGAAACGGATTGACCACTTTGGTGTCACTCTCTAACGGGAGAGTGAGATCAACTGAGGATGGGATCGGATTGACCACTTGGTCTACTGGTTCAACCAAAGACGTTTGGATCCTTGCTTATTTTTCTTCTTCTTATTCGTTCGTTTCTTCTTCTTCTTATCCACCAAGTTACTAGATTGAGATATTTCACTCGGCGAAGAAGATGAAATGGAAGAAGACCTTGCAAGTGAAGAAGGCAAAGAATATCTTATTGGTAAAGACGGTGAAGAATCAACATGAGGTTGATGTTCTTGGGGGGAAGTGATTACGGCTGAAGCACTAACTGCATTCGGGATTACCTGAGTGGAAAACAACCATACTGGTAACCCAATTGTGAGACCTGGAAGACTCAAAGTAGCAATATGAGGAGGACCAATGTTTCCATATGAAGGAAAAACAAAAGGTTCCCCGGGAAAAGGAGTTCCTTCATTGGTCATTTCGGAAACTGACGGCATAAAAAAAAAAGATCCAATCTAGAGTCCTATAGGGAAAACAAATAGCACACGCTAAAAATCTAGTAAGCAAGCAAGCAAACAAAACCTTCTCACAATGAGCACACTAGTTGGTGATGAAATCCAATGTCGTGAGAACAAAGTTAGAAGGGATTGAGATAGAGCGGGTGGAAAAGTTACGTTGATGACCTGCTTAACAGACTTACACCCTGGTGCAAGCTCCCACACATAATCATGGGTATACCCTCCAAGGAGCCCAAGTGAGTATGGCCAACGTCGATTCCAGGTACCGTGAAGACTTTCCCCTCTACAGTCACCTAGTGTGAAGAACCTAGAGAGATAGGCCACTAAGGTTACCAATCACTACAGTGATGTCTGGGGAAACAATCAGCAATCCGATCCATGCACAAGGGCATGGTATCTAGTCCGAAATCAACTTGAAAGGATTCCACTCATCATTGTGGGTATACCTCTCAAGCGACCTCCATAATACGCGCAACCTCTACACCAAGACCAACAAAGAAGGGTGAGTAACTCTGCCAGCCTCAATGCAACCTCGTGATTGACCCTTGTGTTAGAAGGGCTTCCCATGACAAAATGTAATAAGTGGATTTAACCGCTCCCTAACTCAAGATTCTATGTTTGTTTACAACTTTGGAAAGTTATATTTCACAGATATTCCAAAGCCCTACAACTAATCTAATGTAGGTTTGCTACCAGAAAGTATAAAAAATGTCTAATCAGTTTTTTATAAGCGCTTTATTTTATGGCTGTTGTTACTCAATAGGAAAATGGGGTGAACAATATGGTGTTTTGACTGACTTGAAAGTTATGCAAAGAGATGAAGATGCAATCTTTTCATTTCGATGAAAGCTATGCTACGAGAAAGAGAAAACATTTATCATTCCTATATACACAATGTCCCAAAATATATTAAACTCATCAATAACAAGATTTTCAAGAAATGAGAAAAATGTACTATACACCTATGCACGATTCATGGCCTCCCCCAAGACCAAAACATTCCAAGAATCATGCAATTATGTTCCTTCAAATGCAAAGATGCCCCCAATCTAATATAAAGTAAGAAATTAAATCTTTTTGTTTCAAAAATTTCACTAAAAGCAATAATGAACTTTTTTAAAACAAAGAAACCCAAACTAAAAGTTTTCTTTTAAAGCGAACTATTCAGAAGAAATTTGATCTTTCCCTAAACAATTCTAAAGAAAACACACGCTTTGTAATTGAAAGACACTCAAAGCAAGAGACTAATCCTTCAAAACCAAACAAAGCAAAGATGGCTAAAAGCAACTCAAAGAATGTCAAGAGGACTGTAAACAGATCAATATAAGCTCCAAAAGCTCAATCCTGCTGATCAAAGCAAAACTGTGTCATCAAAATATGACAAGACCCAATCCAAAAAAGTTTACAAACAAGTTCGCAACTTAGCAGTAGAGCACAGTGCAAGAATTAGGTATTCTCGTAGGCTAGACACTGGTAGAGTGCAAGAAGTTCGCACTGAATCTAACAGCAGGGTGCGAAAATCAATGGTTTTCGTAGGCCTTAGAGAGATACAGTGAGAGAATGTCTGTAATCAAAGAAAATTTTGAAAAATGACAGGGAATCTAAGTGAACTTCTAGATCTTGAAAGTCTGGATGGATGTCCCATAGACTCAGAAACCATAAAACAAGCAATCAAAGGAAGGGAAACTAGACTAACTAGGAAACAATCTGTTCCCCAGTGGAGTCGCCAATTTTGTTATAGGACAAATCGGTAGGTGCAGACACTAACTGATCTCCCTAGATCCACTTAGATCTAGAACAAAGCACACCAAAACATGACGCTTTCCTCAAGTTTTAGATATTTAATTTACTAATTAAAGAGGGATAGGTGACATACCGTTTAAACGCCACTTACTTTCATCATCGCCATCCTAGCTCCATTCCAACATTCATACAATGATGATCCTGCAAAAGAACGCAACTAACCAAAGTGATAGTAATAGCATGAACTCAATATAAACCTATGTATGTGATCAAGGAATCATACAATAAAACACAACAAGTTTTATAGGAAAGAATCATATTTTTGTATCATATTAAATGTGAAAGAGAGATTACAACCATGGCCTTGATGTCGTAAGGTCCCTTCCAATTGTCCTTCGTTCCCCACACACTTCTTGCTCCAAGGATTCTGAGACCATGGATTTGATAGCTACTCACAATCTGTCTTGACAAAGAAAATCTCAAAGCCACTCTAACCAAGCTAACAATCCCAAGCCAAAAACAACTTAGCCCTTCTCCATGAGAGCAACTCTCATTTTATAAGCTGAAGAGGATAAGGTGAGGAGGTTAGGATGATCCCACTAAATCATGAAAGTGAGTAAGATCCAAACCATTTAGATGCCACCTCACCATGAAAGTTTCTCCTTCTAAAGATTCGAGAAAACTTTTTATGTTTCCCACGTGTAAGCATTCTCCCACCCTACCTATAGAGCAGACTGTGAACTTCTCATGACCTAGCTATGATGCAGCTTGCGAAAATCAGGCATTCTCGCACCCTAGCTATAATGCAGCCTATGTACTTCCTTTTTTATAGGGTTTTTACAAAGGAAAATGCAATTTCTTTTCTTAGGAAAAGTTCTTCTCCCTTCCTTCTTCAGGAACTTAGGCCACTGACCCCTCCGAAGGCAACATATAGGTTTACATCATTAATTGTCATAGGGATGACGAAAATAATGTGTAACACTCATAAGCTCTCACTTAGTCTCATCATCCAACTTCTCCTTGCCCTTCCATTATCTCTAGAATGGCTTCCTGTCTCGATCCCTCTGGGGAACAAATGGTTTTGAGAAAGTTTTAGTCTTTGGCACTGAGTCTACCAGATCTCGAGTGTGAAGGATGGCATCCTGCAAAGTGGGAGGCATGTATGCCTTCACCCATCCTTTCAAAGGCTCCATGAGTCCTTCTATGAATAGCATGATCAACCTGGGCTCTGATATATCTGTCACTGCCATGACTACCTGCTCAAACTCTGTGATGAACGCCTCTACTGCGCCAGTTTGTCTCAACTGGGCTAGATCCCTGAAGTGTATCTCGGGATCCTTCCTGTCAAACCTTTCCATGAGCCTATCTGTAAACTCCCTATAGGAGGTGATGTGACTGTGACCCAATGTCACCAGTCCATGGTACCACCACTCGTGTGCCTCACCCTCGAAGTGTAAGGTCACGAAATTGATGGCCTATGTCTTCGTCATCTGGTTGAGCTTGTAATACGTGTCTAGCTTCTTTACCCAAGCTCTGGCAGTGTATTTGGACGATCCGTCGAAAGAAGGGATGGTGAGTTTCCCAACTTTTCTGATGAAATCGAGGTTATGCCCTTGTTGTTGTTGTGGACCCCCCCTCTGCGGCTCTCTGGGGCGGTTCCTGAGTCTGAGTCTGCAGTACTCGATTAAGGTCATGTCTTGATGGAATTCATGACCCAATGCTACGTACTCCCTCCTATACTTTGCAATGTCGTCGGCATGAGTGGGTGGCCTCTGTGCTATCGGTGGCGGTGCTTCTACCGGGGGTGCCCTCTGGAAATTGGGAAGCAAGGGTCTGGGAATCCTACTCATAGAGGTGTATGTGCGAGAGGGTGACTGGGGTCTACTGCCTGCTATCGAGTTCCACTTTGTTTCATGTAGGACTTGTGTATCTGGGGTGCCCACTCTAGCCAATCTATCAACTACCTGTGCCAAGGACTGAGACATGGTTCATTGACTAGCTAACATATCGTTGATAACCTGCATGAAAGCTACCTCTTGATCTACGGGGGCCTTGCCACCTCCCTCTGGTTTCTCATATCTATCTCCTAGCATCCTCTCTGCCTTGCGCTCAGCCTCATGCTCTGCCCTTCTCTCTGCTTCTCTATGTGCCTCTTTCTCTTCCTCTGATCTAGGAGGAAAAGGGGGAAAATTAGGCCTATGCCTTCTTTCTTGATGCCTGTTGTAAGTGACATATTCATCACCTATGTGTTCACGACCCTCTGGGTCTTCTGTTGCACTCATTGTCTT
>JASDQU011175048.1:0-26584 GCA_032191745.1 Picea mariana
AAACAAAGATGGAAGAAAGGAGAACTGTTTGTTATAAACCAAGAAGTCTCAAACACAGAGGCATAACCAGGAAACCAGAATGTCGCTGAAACTTTACAGTCGGGAGCTTAGCTCTACCATCGATAGATACAAAAATGTCAAAACTGCCTACATATACTCAAAACAACAACAACAGTGGAACCAAGAAACTGCATTGAAAGTTTTGTGTCTGCATGGCTTCTGACACTCTGTAGCCGCAGTCTTTGACTAATCGTGCAACTTGTGGCAGACGCGATAGATCTTCTGACAGTTACATCGGTGAATCGACGTGCCTTTAATTCATTGTAGGATGTCCCCATTATGGCGGAGGCGATGTATAACCACCACCAACCGCTTCAATAACTGCTTCTTGGGATTGAAAACGGCCCAGCCAACGCAACACTTCGGGATATAGACGACTTCTTGCGCTGCCACCTGGAATAACTGAAGAGCTTAAGGGACAGGTATGAAGGCCAGCGTGGAGGATGAGGTGCATGATAGGAATGTTCTTGTCGGGTTATAAAGGCATGAAAGGAGGATGACGGAAGGAAAGAACTCGCCTTCGGGTGAGAGGCTGACGTGGAGAGGAACGGGACACGTGGCAAGCAGTGAGTGGATGATGAGAAGAAGGGAAGGCCACGCAGACCAAAGAGGAGAGATAATGGATGACATACGGCAGTAGGGGAGAGGCGTAAGGGAGGATGAAGTGACAGGGATAGGGCCCACACTATTTAATCACATGGCAGTTGAGAAGGGCGGGGCTGCACGAGCACCGTTGATCTGGGCATCTCGATCGTGGCCGTCGGGAAGCTGCACATGGGATTTCGGACCCCACCCCCTCTGGTTAAAGGTAGAGAGGCGGGAGGGGTTCGGAATGGTCTTCATCGCCGTTGATCCGGGCGCGATCATCTGAACCGTCAGAGAGGTGCACCCCGATTCCGGACCCCCCCCCCCCTTGCTTAAAGGTCGGAAGGCAAGGGGGGTCCGGAATCCAACGCGCGTCGTTGATCTGGGCGTGCAAATATGGACCGCTCGGACTTGATCGTTGCTTAGCATGGGCGCATAATTGCCCAAAACTTAGGACAAATGGGGTTTTTAACCCTTCTAATGCATTCTACCCCCCTATACAAGAAGAATCGCTAACAGGTCCTATTTTGGAAAATTTGCGTCTAGAGCCATATGGATCTATTTGAGACATTAAATTGTATTTTTGGTAGTTACAGTGTCCAAAATTTGCACCCACACCTTTGATGTTAATGTACACACCAAGAACTTTTCAAATGCGTGAAAATCATGTCAATAGGAGCTCATATGTGAAAGTGATGCCTCCCGCAAGTTGATGTGCAAAAATCACGTCAATAGGAGCTCATATGTGAAAGTGATGCCTCCCACAAGTTGACATACCTTGTGGACCAACATGGTAAGAGTGGATGCCATATCAACCCCCATTACTCAAATGTGTGGGGCCATCCACGTGTGGATTTTCAAGAAGATTCTAGAAGTTCCAAACCTAATCACTAATTGAGTGTTGAGGAAGTCAAAACCCTAAATCTAGACAACTAATACACTATGTTAAATATCGAGCTGCTAGAAGGAGAAAGGGTTCCATTTTTTAGCATTGTATGTGTTCCATATTTGAGAAGATAATCCAGGAGTGGTATTTTAAGAGCATAACATGAGAGGAAAGTATTTCATCACAACCATATAGGCCACAATGTTAAAAGAAACTCCACAGTGAGTGCTTCTTTCTTTGTATTTACATTTCCATAACTGAAGAATAGATAGGAGAGCATAGGGCTCACCTTATAGTTGGGTTTTCTTCCATATTGGGTTTTCCATGATATATCTTCTGTTCATTTTGGTGTGGACGGTGTTTTTTTTTCTCATTTCTTTCATTTTCATATTTTAGTTATTTAATAAATTAAAGTGAAACTAGTAATTAATTAATTTGGGATCTAAGTAAAATTCGTTCGCATATTCTAATATTTCATAATGTTATAATATATGTTGTGATAAACTATTCTAGCGGAATATCCACAATATTTTACAGGTCATATTAGTATCATATCTAGGATTCTTTGGAGTACTTGTTGGGAGTTGCAAGATTTGGGAATTGTCTTAAGAAGAAACTTGGAGAACCCTAGCCATGGAGGATGAGTCTGTTCAAAACAAACCTCAAGATCCAATAGAATATATATTTGCAAGGCCGGAAGATAAATTCATTTATATCTCTCACAGTCTTGGATTGTTTAGGGAGGTTGGAGGCTATAACTCAAAGATCATATCATAGGGGAAATCATGAAATAATGAAGACCCATAAAAAGAGTCAAGGAAAGAGCCCAATAAAGAGTAGCCAAGTTCTAGTTCCATTACCCCTTCACAATATTTATTTAAAATGCAAGTGAAAGTGGATATCAAGCCATACCTGTTGGATTCTTGAGAGGGGGGTGAATCAATAATGAGAAATTATACAAATTATTAATCCTTTAAACCACAAAGTATATTATTTTACTTATTCAACCATGTTCATTTGTTCATCGTCAATATCTTACTGTATCATAGGCATTAACATTCATCGGTGCATAATAAACAATAACAAACACATCCACACAATGCACAGTAAACCAATATTTACGTGGAAACCGAATGCGGGAGAAAACCACAAAATGTTTTTCTTATATGTCAAGAATTGCATTAAAGGAAGCACCGACTTCCAATTCCCCAGATACAACTCGAAGGAGGATCCGACCCCCTAGTTTCTCAATATACAACCTGAGGGAAGATCCCACTCCCCAATTCTCTGGCTAAAACCAGAAGGAGGCTACAACCCCCTATGTTCTTCGACTACAATCGAAAGGTGGCTACAACCACCTATCCTTTCCCCGTCCAACCGCCCTGAAATATAAATGTCAAATGTAGAAAATATGTCATTGTCACTGAATCAACCACTCCCACTGTCAACCTATACCAATCAACCTGAACCAAACAACTTGTACCAATAAGCTGAACCATGCATCAACCATGCATCGACCTATACCTCAACCTGTACCATCAACAAATGCATCAACCATGCACCAAATATGTACCAATCATGCATCAAATACACATAAAATATGACTCATCAAGATGTACCAATATTATCAACTATACACCTCATGTATGTGTCAACTCATCAACTACTTGTCTCAACCATGTACCCAACATGTACCTCAACCATATACCAAAGACATACACCAATATAACCATCAAAAGTTATATAACAATTCATCACTCTATCCATAAACCCAATACCATAAACCATTACATCAAACCATGTGCCACAACCTCATTGTTATATAACGTATATGTGTAACATACCTCAACCAAAATCCCTCATCAATTTCATCATCCAAATCTTATTTGTAACTTTGTAACAGACCTTGTGTATATCATCACATACCTGCAAACCTTCCTTAACTTTAACAACAAGTGAATACCATTTTCACCAAACTTTAATTTAGTCTCACATGACTAATTTTGGATTAGTCAACAACACTAACTTGCAATAATATAAACTATGTACCTGTAATGAATAAATATCTAAAAATAGTACACAATTTTCTTGAGTTCCTTTTCTGCAATTCCTCTAGGTTTCACTGCTTGGAACCTCCCAGAAAATGAGTTATAGAAAAAATGGCATACCTTGTTGAATTCTCGCTTATTCTAGAGAGAGGAGGTGTAGAGAATGCCCCACATGGAATATTTGTGCTATGGATCTGAAAATTGTACAAAACATACTACATATTGTACTATAACCAATACATTTGGTCTTATGGAATTTCAATCTGTTATGTAGAAGTTATGACGTTTTTACCTGAAACACTTGTTTTAGACTAGTTTCAGGACTAGCCACAAACCCTATTTTCCATGCAGTGTAACTCCCAAAATACAATGACGAACAGGTTGCATTTGTTATCACAATTACTTGGATATGTTTTCTCAACAGCCTCCAGATTTCATTGTCTTAATCATTGTAGAACTACATTTATTGTGAAAATGGTGATATGACTTGTAAATAACATACCTTATAAAGAATAATCAAAAGACTTTATCCTCCCTTGAATTTCGACCTTCTTAACTTCACCTTCCCTATGAAATTCTCCTTAGATCTCCTTTGGTTACCTCAGTCACATTTATATATTGAATATTCTCAATGGATACTAATGGGAGACCCGTTCTCTCTTATTTATACTCTCAAAGTAGCTTCCTCTAGAAGTATCCACTTAACCACTTTGTTCACTTAGACACTTTGTCCACTTAACCAACTATCTCCACTTAGCCACTTTGTCCACTTAAAAACTTTTTCCACTTAGCCACTTTGTCCACTTAACCAACGTTTTTCACTTAGCCACTTTGTCCACTTAACCACTTCATCCAAAAAGAGTAAACTCTCCAATTCTAGTTGAAACTAATTTATTTTTAATTGTTTTCTTGTTGCAACCACTTAAACCCATGACTAAGCACTTTGACTAGTCAACTTCTTCTAGGAGCTTCTAGAATAACTTGGCTTCTTTTACCTTCTAGGATTTTCTAGATAACTCATTAGGGTTCTCCAACTTCACGTGGCCATAACTCTCTAACTATGAGGAGTTATGTGACATTCCACATATCATCGGAAATGACATGGAATATATTATCCATCTAGAATAGTATTACCTGTAAATTCATAGATCTTCATGCCTTTATACCTCAAATAGACTTGGTTCCCTTACCCATGCCTTTGTGCTACCATAATTCACTACCAGACTTCTCCAAGGGTTGACATCAATGAAAACCAACAATCCAGACCAACTGTCCATCAACACAATCCAATTGTCTTACAATACCCCCATTTGTCATTGATCAAAACACCAACATTGATGGAAACCCTTAGTCATGATAACATTCATGCTTATACTCCTTATCAATGTTTATATATCTCCCCCTTTGACATGAATGGAAAAGGGTATCTATCTTTGAGGTTGCTTCCTCTGACTGAACTCTCCTTGGGGATACTCCCGCTTTATACATACCTTTGATATTTCTCTATGTTTCTAAGCCTATGATTACTCTCTCTCCCTTAATATGAATAATATATCCCCCTTTCAGAAAGGGTATCACTCTAATACAAGACTGAATTCATATCCCTCATTCTTCACTTGTGACAATCGCTCCCCCTAGAAACATGCCTCTATGATCTCTCTCTCCAAGGATATAACTCTCTATCATTCATTTGATGAATATATTCCCATGGAATCATACCTCTATTCTTACCTCTTTGCCTGACAACTTATCTGAATAATATTTCTACCTATCTTTTTTGTTTTGTTTCTCTCTCTTGATTTCTCTGCAAGATGTTGTATAGAAAAAATATAAGTCTTCCTGTACATGTTTCCTTTTTTAGTTATTGTCCATTGGTGCTTCCTTTTGTAATCAACTGACATATATGAAAAGAATTCAAGAACAATCATTCAAATATTCATGTATAATTATCATCCATTATGATAATTTTCCTTTGTATCTGAATCACTCTCTCAACCAATCTATGAATCCATGCTCTCGTCCACTATCATATATCTATTCAAACCTGCTAAGTGTTCTTACGAATCCATATATGTCCATACTTTCCAAGACTCCTCTACAAAAATGTCCATAATGTTGATCCATCTATCACTATACTATCATGAAGTATTCACTACTACTACTGATTAATCTATCATACTGTACTTCTGCTAACTGACTGCTCTGGATCTATCTACTCAAACTTTGCAAGCTGCTCGAAGGATGGTTCTTTGGTCTATCTCAACTACCGATAGACTCCCCCTATCTAATATTCATATTACCTAGGAGTCTCTAAGATGTATGGCTCAGAATAATTCCCTCTCTAATACAGAGTCATCATCATCTTCATCGGTAGATTCATCATCTCTTTGAAATTTGACTTCCTTTTTTATATATGTGGATTCATCTTTTACTACAATACCTGAAGGTACAATCTCTTGAACCTATTCCTTATTTACCTATCCTCCTTTTCTTTTAGTTCTTTTCCAAACCTTTTTGTATTTTACATCTTCCTTTTTTTTTGTAGATTTGTCTTGATCTTGTTTTACTGCCAATCTTGTGATCTCTGGGACCTGGTCTTTGTTGACCTGTTCTTCTTCTTTTCTTATCCATAATTTCTTATATTTGATATCAGTGTTCTCTTTCATGGAAGTATTGATCATGCTTCTGCAATCATGAGATATGTGTCCATAGTTATGAAATTTGTAACATTCAATGTTACGTGGGGCCACATAAGAATTTATTGTTTGAACATTTATTTTATTATCCCTACAATCTGCAACCTTATGTCCAAAGTTAGTACAATAAAAACAATGAACATAAAAGAAATTTGCATACCTCGGAGTAAATGATCTTGTTTGTGGTGTGGTCCTTCTAAATTTCTACCTTGACTGATCATGATCATGATTGAAGCTTCTTTGTGGCTTGAACTAGATGGTCTTTTTGAAGATGTATCTTTATTAGTTTTCTTAGATTCTAGTTGACCATGATTCCTTCCTTTGAGTACTTATGCATAACTCTTTCTCTTTTCTTCATTCCTTTTTCCTAGCAAGCTAGAGTTCTTCTTTTCGTTCTCTACTGCTGATGTAAACGTTTATGTCTCTTCAACATTCTTGTTGATCTTGACGACTTTGAATCTTAGTGTGACAACTTATTCTTCAAGCTTCTCAACCTCTTCTTCTTTCTTCATTATCTGAGACTTTATGACCTCTTTTGTTCTCTTTTCTTCTTCAAGTTTTATTTTCAATGAATTATTTCTTCTTTGAGTCTTCTCTCTTCTTGACCAAACTCTTCCTCAAGTTGGTTTAAGTCATCGGTTCTTTCCTTGAGATGATCTTTCAGTATCTTTTCTCTCTTTCCCGATTCTTCCTTTTGTGCTTCTATGTTGGCTTCTAAACATTAATTTTGGTATTCTAGAGTTTATTCAACTCTTCTGGCCTCTTCTAGCCGAGATCTTAAATTCTTGATGACCTACTGAGATGTTTTGGAACCTTGAACACTTTCCTTTTACTTCATCAATTCTTTCTTGGGTGAGTTGTTTTCTTCTCTTTATTTCTTTAGATATTAAATTGCACTGATCAATTGTTCTTTGTAATCATCTTATGCTTCTTCATACGCTTCTCAATCTAAATCTGTCTAACATGATGAGCATATTTCTTCTTGTTCTGTACCTGCATCTTCTTTGGCAATTTCTGAATCTGTGATGGGTGAAGAATAGACATTATGTAACTTATCCCAAAGTTCTTTGCCTAATGAAAATTCACCAACATTTTCTCTTACCGGATTAGATAATCCATCCGAGATGAAATCCATTGCTATTTTTTTATTCTTCTTCAATCCCTTCTTGGCTGCAGTCTTTTCCCTTTTTAAACTATCATATAATTTAGAAACTGATTTCCAAATATCATATCATTGTGCCTCCAAAAATACTTTCGTCCATCCACTCCATATCTCATACTTTAAACCATTATGACCATTAAAAATTGGTACTCCATTCTTAGGATAATCTATGATCTCCTTCCAGTGGTTAAAATGTTTCTCGAAGGAACCTGCTCTGATACCAATTGTTCGATTACTAAGAGCAGGGGTGGATCCGTAATGAGCAATTATATCAATTATTAATCCTTTAAACCACAAAGTATATTCTTTTACTTATTCAACCATGTTCATCTATTTATCATCAATATCTTACTGTATCATAATCATTAACATTCATCAGTGCATAATAAACAATAACAAACACATCCACACAATGCACAATACACCAATATTTACGTGGAAAACCAAAGCGAGAGAAAACCATGGAATTATTTTCTTATATGTCAAGAATTACATTAAAGGAAGCACAAACTTCCAATTCTCCAGATACAACTGGAAGGCGGATCCATCCCCCTATTTTCTCAGGATACAACTTGAGGAAATCTTCAACTCCTTAATTCTCTGGCTACAACAAGAAGGAGGCTATAACCCCCTATGTTCTCCGGCTACAACCAGAAGGTGGCTACAACCACCTATCCTTGCCCCGTCCAACCACCCTAAAATATAAATGCCAAATGTAGAAAATATTTCAATGATCTAGGTGCATACCGATGGCCACCCACCTTTTCCAACTGGCTAAAAACAGTTTTCTAGCAATTTTGGTAATTTACTATTTTTAGCAAATTTTAACTTTTGGGGCCATTTTGAGGGCCTAAATGAAGGTTTTTTTGGATCAAACTTCTATATGATAGCCAAAGTATTTGATTGATCCCCCAAAATGAATCTCTTCTATGATACCTTTTCAATGAGCTATCGTGCACCCAAAACAGAGATCGTATGCCAAAGTTATGCCCCCAGGAAGTTGATACACCAAACTATCCAAAACGGGGTCCACAAAACTGTTGGATTTTCATCTTCCGGGGTTAGGGTTTTGGATTTTATTTATGATAACAATTCCTTTGGAGCCTCATTGTAAAATCATCTTCTTGTGAATGTGAGGAGCGGACACATCTCTTCTCAGAGATAAGCCGCCACCATTCTAGGGAGTCTTTCACTCTGTATTTTGACAGTCTTTGTACATTTTCTCTCATTAATAGAAAATTGTGTATTAATGTATCTCTTTGTTTATGGTTGCATCTTTGATACATTTCTATTATATTATTGGATATCCAAGATATCTTTGTACATTGGTTTGATATATCTTCTCTCTCATTTCATGCCGAAAATAATCTAGATAGATCACTATCACTGAATCAACCACTCTCACTGTCAACCTGTACCAATCAACCTGCAAAAAAAAAAACCTATACCAATAACCTTAACCATGCATCAACCATGCATCAAATTGTACCTTAACCTTTACCATCAACAATTGCATCAACCATGCACCAAATATGTACCAATCATGCATCAAATACACATTAAATATGACTCATCAAGATGTACCAATATCATCAACTATACACCTCATGTATGTGCCAACTCATCAACTACTTGTCTCAACCATGTACCCAACATGTACCTCAACAATATATCCAAATACATACACCAATATAACCATAAAAAGTATCTAACAATTCATCACTCGATCCATAAGCCGAATACCATAAACCATTACATAAAACCATGTGCCACAACCTCATTGTTATACAACCTCTCTATGTAACATACCTCAACCAAAATACCTCATCAATTTCATCATATAAATATGATTTGTTACTCTGTAAAAAACCTTGTTTATATGATCACATACCTGCAAACCTTCCTTAACTTTAACAACAAGAGACTAGCATTTCCATCAAACTTTACTATAGTCTTAGATGATTAATTTTGGATTAGTCAACAATGCTAACTTGCAATAATCATAACTATATACCTATAATGAAAAAATATATGAAAATAGTACACAATTTTCTTCCGTTCCTTGTCTATAATTCCTCCAGGTTTCACTTCTTGGAACCTCCTAAAAAATGAGTTATAGAAAAAATGGCATACCTTCCTGAATTTTGCCTTATTCTAGAGAGAGAACTCATAGAGAATTCCCTGCATGAAATATTTTATGTATGGATCTGAAAATGGTACTCAACATACTAAATACTGTAATATAACCAATACATTTTGTCTTACTAAATTTAGATCTGTTATCAATAAGTTATGACGTTTTTACCCGAAACACATGTTTTAGAGTAGTTTCAGGACTAGCCACAAACCATATTTTCCACGGACTGTAACTCCAAAAATAAAATGACCCACAAGCTGAAATTTTTATCATGATTACTTGGATATGTTTTCTCAACTTCCTCCATATGTCGTTGTCTGAATCATTGTAGAAACAAATTTATTTAAAAAATGATGATATGACATGTAAATAACATACCTTAGAAAGCATAATCAAAATACTTTAACCTCCCTTAAATTTTGACCTTCTTTACTTCACCTTCCCTCTGAACTTCACCTTAGATATCCTTTGGTTACCTCAATCATTTGTTTATATTCAATATTTTCAATGAATACTAATGGGATACCCTTTCTATGTTATTTATACTATCCAAGTAGCTTCCTCTAGAAGTATCCACTTAACCGCTTTGTCCACTTACCGACTTTGTCCAATTAGACACTTTGTCCACTTATCCAACTTTATTCACTTAGCCACTTTGTCGACTTAACCACTTTGTCTAGTTAGCCACTTTGTTGACTTAACCAACTTTGTCCACTTAGCCACTTTGTCCACTTAAACACTTTGTCCACTTAACCACTTTATCCACAACTAATAAACTCTCCAATTCTAGTTGAAACTAATTTATTTTTAATTATTTTCTTGTTGCAACCACTTTAACCCATGACTAAGAAATTTGACTGCTCAACTTCTTCTAGGAGATTCTAGAATACTTTGACTTTTTTGACCTTCTAGGATCTTCTATATAACTCATGAGGGTTCTCCAACTTCATGTGGCCATAACTTTCTAACCATGAGGAGTTATGTGGTATTCCACATATCATCGAAAGTGGCATGGCATATAATATCCATCTAGAATAGTCTTACCTGTAAATTCATTGATATTCATGCCTTTATACCTCAAATAGACTTGGGTCCCTTACTCATGCCTTTGTGATACAAAAATTCTCTACCAGACTTCTCTAAGGGTTGACATCAATCACTAAGGGATGACATCAATCTAAAATATCACTCTCGAAGGGTTGATATCAATGAAAATAAAAAATCCAGATCAAGTGTCCATCAACATAAGCCAACTATCAGACAATACCAAGGTAAGATTGATGCAGTAAATTTTAATCATTGGTTCCAATAGTTATAGATCTATTTCAATGTCCACCATATAAATAAGAGCAAAATATTTTGTTTGCTAGGCTAAAATTAGAGGGCCATAAAATAACTTGGTGGGAAAGCTACACAAAAATACCTAGGCTATATGGTGATCCGGTAGTAACTAAGTGAGAGGACTTAAAAACCATCAATAATTCCCTGTTATACCTTATTGGGTATGTAAAGGAACAATGTATCCATTGGCATTACTTCATGTAAACGAGGGGGTAGAGTGTGCAACAATACACCACCAAATTCCTAAACATGGCTATCATGTTGGGTAGCTCTCCCAAGAACCCAAATGTAATCCTTAAGTATTTAGGGGGTCTACATAGTTATTTGTGAAAGAAAGTGATTATTTTCAATCCTAGGACAATTTATGAGGCTTTTGTGCAAGTGCAATATCTAGAAAATATAGGCCACAAAAAAAGACATCCAAGTGGTTCCAAATAGAAAGAGCACCAAGACTCTTCCCAGGAAAAGAAGAAGAAGTTGAACGGGAAATCTGAGAATATGACAACCCCTTCACATCAGTGCAAGGATCCAAACAACCATTGTATCCATTGCAATATCAATGTTCAAAATGAAGAAAATTGTTGGAAACTAGATCCATAGATGAACCCTAAGAGACATAAGAGGGATGCAAAGAAGAAGAACCTTCTAACCACAGATTCAAGAAATCAAGTAGATATAACCTCACATGTAGATGAAAATATTTCCTACACTTAATTGTAGAATGGGGTGAATTTGAGTATACTTCATCCTAAGGAAGAGAAGAAGATCGAAAAAATATTCCATATCAAGATCCAAGTCAAGAAGACCAAGGTAGATTCTCTATTCGATTACGGTTCATGGGACAATCTCATAGAAATTGATCTAGTTAATAATCTTGGGTTGGTGGTTCATGATCATTGAATCCCATAACCATTGGGATGGGAAAAAAAGGATTTAGTGTAAGATCAAATTTGTTGTAAGTACAGATTTTATTGATAAAGTGGAGTTAGATGCAGTACCCCTTGACGTGTGTAGTGTAGTGTTTGGAATCCCCTAAATGTATATTATGGATGCAATATTCATGTGAATATAAACACAATATTGCTTGATCAAGGATGGGAAGTCCTACATCATCAATGAACACAAAGGTAAAAAGAAGAGCTCACCAGTAAGTTCCAACCAAGAAAAAAAGTTTATTAGCTCCAGTTAGAAATATGTATATCTTTTCTTAAGAGACAATAATCCAGGTGATGAATACATAATGGTAAAATCATCCTTGGAGAGATATACTAAGGATGAAAAACTAAAGTTGGAGTATTTTTTACAGGGATACAAAAGAGTGTTCTAGGATCCTAAAGGGAGATCACTTAATAGTGATGTGGAGCACGAGACACAATTGTTGCTTAAATTACCATGACTAAAAATTGTGTTGCATAGAAAATTAGTATTGGAAGAAGATGAAGTGAAGAAATAGTTGTAGAAGCTATTGAAGCATGGAGTAATTCGACCAAGAACCTCACCTTGTGGGTCACCTATTATCATTATACCCAAAAAGGTTCAGAATTGGTAGATGTGTATCGACTACAAAACATTGGACAATATTACACTTAAGAATTGATACCCTCTGCGTAGTATCGATGATTTGTTAGACTAGTTGCAACATGCCAAGTAATTCACCAAGATGGATCTCAAATCAAGATACCAACAAGTATGTGTCAAAGAAGAATACGCATGGAATATTCTCTTTAAAAACATGTAAGGTTAGTATGAATGGTTGGTCATTATATTTGGTTTATCTAATGCACCAACTACATTTGTGAGAATGATGAATGATGTGTTACACCCTTACTTATATTCATTTGTTATAGTGTATTTAAATGATATATTGGTTTATAGTTATACCTAGTAGGATCACACCTCACATATCATGTAGGTGTTAATGACTCTAAAAAAAAATCAGTTCCTGGCTAACATCAAGAAATTTAAGTTCTCTCAGCAATCATTGGTGTATTTGGGGTATGTTATTGGTGGAGGGGAGCTCATGATAGTTCCCACAAAAATGGAGGCCATCATAAAATGGCCCTTTCATACTAATTTCACTGAAGTTAGGAGTTTGTTTTGGGAAACATAGTACCTATGGAAGTTCAAAGCATCCTTTGCAGTGATAGTTTCACCACTTCATGCCATAATAGTGAGTGCTAATTGTTTCAATTAGGGAAAGAATCAACAAAAATATTTTGATGAAATAAAATGAAAGATTAGTGAGGCACCGATTCTCACATTACCTAACTTGTAGAATCCCTTCAAAGTGGAGATAGATGCAAGTGGGTATGTTATGGGAGAAATTTTTATGCAAGGAGATAAGGTTGTATTCTATCATTCCAAAATGTTTCATGGGGGATTTTTGAACTACCCTACATATGACCAGGAACTATATTCCCTAGTTCAAGTTATTAAGAAGTGGATGAATTATCTAATGGGAAAGGAAACCATTATACAAACTCATCTTCAACCATTGTAGTATTTGTAGGCCCATAAAAAGATAGAAAAAACCTATCATTACAAGTGGATGGGTGTTACACATTATTTTTGTCACCCCAGTAATCAACTAACGATATCTGCATGACTCACTTCCATGTTCCCTAAAAACATTAAAAGAGACTTTCTCCATGAGAAAAGTGGATTAGTTTATCTTCCTTAAAACCTATGTTAAAGGAGATAATCTCACCCTCCTCTATGCTTGGGGTGCGACGATTATTGATCGTCACATGTTTCACCAAAGATGGACTGCGGTGTTGTCACAAGCTCTCTATGCATAGGGTGCGACGATGCTTAAACAAGGGAAAAGTGAAATTCATGAATGTTCTAGAAGGAACTATTCTAGAAGATGAGGTGGCCTCCGATCTGTTTGGATCTTACTCTCTTCTCTGATTTAGTGGGATCATCCTAATCTCCTCATCCATCCCTCTTTCACCCTATATAAAGAGGGATATCTTATGGAAAAGGCTAAGGCTTTCATATGCATGAAGAATTCTTCTATAGATTATACTGGAGATAGCCTTGCTTTAGCTCTCTAAGTCAGATTGTGGATCTTCTGCATCAAAGGCATTGGAGAAAAGGTGCATGTGTTGGAGCAAAGAGCCATTAGAAGGGAACTTCCAACATCAAGGCATGGGTTGTATTCTCCACTTCCATTTAATATAATGCAACAATATATTTCTTCCCTATAATTGTGTCTCTACTTTTATTGTATAACTCCTTGATCTTATACATAGAAGTCATTGGAATATATATATCTTTGTTCTCTTTTTTTTTTGGTTTTTGCTTCTTAAATAGGTTCACCATCCCGCAAATCCAAAGATGGAGCAACAAGGATGAAACTAGAGAGGATCAAACATCATTTAAAAGGTATGTCATTTGTCCCTCTTTGAACTAGTTTATATGATAATGAAGTCTAAGGTGAACTTTGTATTCTGCCTTGTTTTGTTCTAGCTTCATGTTGAAGTTAGGGAGATTAATTTGTGTTTGTATTTACCGATTTGTCCGATAACAAAATTGGCGACCATACTAGGGAGAACGTCCTCTTTTGGATTTTGCATCCTTTTTTGTGATTTTAGCTTGTGTGATTTTGAAAGATTCGATCTCTTCCTTTGAGTGTCTTTTTGTTACACAACATTGTTTTTCTTTAGAATTATTTAGTGGAAGAACTTATTTTTCTTCTATTGAATAGTTCGTGTTAAAAGAGAAAATTGATTTGGGTTGCTTTGTTTTTAGAGTGATTTTCTATTTCTTTTATCTATATTTGAAACACAAATTTTTAATTTCTTTCTTTGCATTAGATTGGGGGCATCTTTTCATTTGAAGTAGTGAAATTGCATGGTTTTCGGCATTTTTGATTTTGAATTATTGGGGGGGGGAAAGAATCGTGTATTTGTGTATAGTCTCTTTGGATCATTTCTCGAAGTTCTTGATATTTATGAGTTTAATAAAATTTTGGGACATTGTACATATGGGAATGATAAATGTTTTCTCCTTCTCGTAATATAGGTTTCATTGAAGTGAAATATTTTCAATCTCATTTCTTTGCATTTTTTTAGAGTCGGTTAAAACATCATCTAGTCCACCCCATTTTCCTCTTGAGTAAACAATAGCCTTAAAATAAAGCACTTATAAAAATTGATTAGACATTTTTGTATTTTTTGGTAGAAAACGTACATTAGATTAGTTGTAGGGATTTGGAATAGGTGCGAAAGATAACTTTCCAAATTTGTAAGCAAAGATAGCATCTTGTGTTAGGGAGTGATAAATCCACTTATTATATTTAGTCCTGGGAAGCCCTTCTAACACAAGGGTCAATCACGAGGTCGCATTAGGGCCGAAAGCGTTACTCACCTTGCTTTGTTGGTATTAGTGTAGAGATTATGCTTATTATTGGGGTCACTTGAGAAGAAAATATTGTGCGGACCTTCTCGAGGTGATTTCGGGCTTAGATACCCTACCCTTGCACGTGTATCGAACTGCTGACTGATTCCCCATGAATCATTGTCATAATTGGTAACCTTAGTAGCCTATCTCTTTAGATTCTTTACACAAGGTGACTATGGAGGGTAAGGTCTTCATGGTACCTAGAATCGACATTGGCCAAAGTTAGTCAAGCTCCTTGGAGGGTATACCCATGATTATGAGAAGGAGATTGCATCAGGGTGTAAGTCCATTAAGCAGGTCATCAACATAAATTTTCCACCCACTCTATCTGATCCCCTTCTTACATTGTTCTCATGGCATTGGATTTCATCACCAACTAGTGTGTTCATTGTGAGAAGGTTTTGTTTGTTTGCTTGCTTCCTAGAATTTTAGCGTGTGTTGTTTATTTTTCCTAGCAGACTCTAGGTTGGATTTGTATTTAATGGCATCGGTTCCTGAAATGACCAATGAAGAAACCCCTGCTCTGGGGGAACCTTAAGTGTTTCCTTCTTATGGAAACGTTGGTCCTCTTTACATCACTACTTTGAGCCTTCCAGGTCTCATAATTGAATTATCAGTATGGTTCTTTTCCACTCCGGTAATCCCAAATGTAGGAAGTTATTCGGTTGTAAGAACTTCCCCCCAATAACATCAACCTCATGTTGATCCTTCACCTTCTTCACCAGTAAGATCTTCTTCACCTTCTCCACTTGAAAGGTCCTTTTTTGTTTCATCTTCTTCGCTGAGTGAAAGATCTGAAGCTAGTAACTCGGTGGATAATAAGAAGATGAAGAGGAAGAATAATAAGAAGAAAAATAAACAAGGGTCCAAACTTCCAACTACTTCCATACATGTTTGACAACAACCAGTTACTGATAATCATGCTGAGAGTGTTCATTATGCCAAGATCACCCAAACAACCCGTCAACCCAAGTAACCTTGCAGGATTTGTAAGGGCATCCATATTCTTAATGAGTTCCTTGGTCTATCAAACATTATAGGAGCATGTTCTACAAGCCCTTGTAAGCCCATGTTGTCAACCTATGAAGAACATGTTGACGACCTCCCATCAACTAGTCAAGATACCATTGGGAAGAAGAAAAGTAGAGTCAAGTTCTCATGTATGTTATGCAAAGGGAGTCATCAAACTAACCTTTTCCCTCGTATGGACGAAGCCTCAAAATTATTGGAAGATATGACTGTTTCCCAAACTCAAATTCCAGCTGCTTATTGAAATCTTACTCTCGAGCCACCTATAGTTGATGGAATGATCAATCGAGTCCCTTCATTGGTTAGTTCAGTTGATCAGGTAGTCAATATGGTCACATCCTTTGTTGAACCAGTTGAAAAGGTGTTCGATCCGATACCATACTCAGTCGATCCCACTCTTTCATTATAGAGTGAAACCCAAACAGTTCATTCCTTTCCACCCATTGACCCCATTATCCCCTTGGAGAATGAAACGTCGATGATCTATTGAAAAAACTATGGCTAATCTAAACACTTCTAAAAATCCCAACCATAGAAATCTCATTAATCAGAAACCCAAGTGGTCAATCTGATCTCATCATTGGTTGATCCTACTCTCTTGCTAGAGAGTAAACATGATATTGCCAACATTTTTCTCATTGACACAAACTCTACCATGCTGGGGGGAATTCCTCCTTTTTCTGTGGAACCCCCTCCAAGTAATGAGGCCATCCTGTTTGATTAGGGTGTGATAAATGGACCTCGTCTTACCTCTCACATTCCTTTCAAGAGTATAGTACAAGTTTTTGGTCAGGACGTTCCTCAAACGCTGATAGAAGAAGGTGCATTCGTTAGTATTTTTTCCTCTATTGCTTGGAAATCTTTGGTTTTTCCTTAGATTGTACCGATTACAAAGAATATGTTAGCTTTTAATAGAAGAATCGATCAACCTTTAGGGACCTTTCATCAATTTCCCCTGCCATTATTGACATCATAGTAGTACATGATCCCTTGGATTTTAATTTACTCCTTGGGAGAGATTATGTCTATGCCATGAAAGCTATCGTGTCCACTCTTTTTCATGTGATATATTTCCCTCATCATGGTAGAGTTGTGAATATTGATATATTATACTTCGTTGGCCGTAATTTGATTATCAACCCAACGACCACCCTAAACGGTTCTTATATGCAGACGAAATCTACCCTACCACAGGTCAATTATGTGGTGTTGTCTCCCATGCCTTCAACTATCGATGCAGATGAGCCTCTTGTAAATGTGTTGAACCTACACATAATAGATAGAGATAAACAATAATACACACATTTTCAGAGATAATTGGAGAAAGAAGAAGAAGGAGAGAAAGAATGAAAGAATTATTATTAATGTTGGATATATGTTATATTCTTTGCATGTGTATGTGGGTGCGTTAGGTTCGAAAATTGCGTTTGACGATCCCTCTAATAGTTCTCTTTGTGTCATGTGCGTCGGGTGCTTCCTAGGGGGGTCCCAGGGGGGGCCAGGTATGCCCCCCCTGGTTATACACAACGTTCAAAACTAGGCTGTAGCCCGGGGCAACACCCCCAAATTTTGTTCTGGGTGGTTTTTTCTATTTTTAGCGGTTTTCTAAATTAATCCCGAATTAAGGGATTAGGGTTTTGGTATCTACGGAATACCTAAAAAACACTATATATATATTGTATGGTGAATGGTGAAATTGGATATAATGAATATAAGAAAGGTTTTCCCGGTTGAGGGTTTTCGGTATAAATCTCTGTGAACTATGTGAATGAGCCATTGATTAATTCATGTTTTTCTTAAGAATCTATATGCATTGCTTTACCTCGCAGGTTTAAAACTTATAGTTAACCATATTCCACAATCAAAGAGTGAATAATTTAAAATAGATATAGGATACATGAGTAACTAAGGATCCATAGTGGTGGTCTATAGTGATCTTAACACACACCAACAGTTATAGGAGTAAACTTCCACCTAGTCTAGTCTCTTAGGCAGTTACGGTAGTGAACTTCCACCTAGCTGAGTTAACTATTCAATCAGTATTCAGTTAACTGACTGAATAGAGAGTAGTGAGGAGTTAACTCAAGGAATCAAGGGTAATGCATCATTCTATTGATGATCCCAAGTCAAGTGTGCATTAGCTGTTGATGATCCCAATGTTGCATGGTGACAAAACCAATGTAGCATATAAACTCAACTCAACTAGTCAAATTGAAGTGTCAATTGAAAGAAAATATTCTCTAGGGGGAATATTCTCCCCTAAAATATAGGAGACTGGATAATGAGTAATTATGACTAATAAACAAGTAAAAACCTTAGGAAAAATAAATCCTAGGTGTGTGCAAAGTAGCTCCAACACCGCCCATGAACATCACTATGGTGAAAATAAAGAATGGGTCCCAACAACAAGGCCATGTTAGGTACCCAAATAAAAAATATACACTGAAATAAAGTGAGGAAAGAGGGAAAACCTCATGGGCAACCCCCTCCTCAAATTACAATGCATAAAAAAAATAAAAAAGTGAGAAGGAACAAAAAGCAGTTGCTAAGCAACGCTGTCCTTCACTCCAAGAAGACCTCGCAACTATGTAAGTTTGTGCTCATTGAATATTTTGTTGAATATGTAGATGTTTGCACAGATCTGATGAAGTAGATGCACCATTGATATTTCCACACATACCTACTTTCACTTCTTGTAATTAAGAAGATCCAAATAAACTTTGGATGAAATTTTGAAAACCGTGCAGTCGTTTCTGGAAAAATGATGAAATTTTGTTGATTTTAAAATGATCATAACTTCACTTTCCAGAATCCATTTCGGACAATTTTGTTGTTTGAAATTGGATACTTTCATAAAAGGAACTCAAATATCCAATTTTATTTTTGAAATGTTTTATCATAAAATATCAGAATTGAGTCTGATGTGTGCGGCTCCCTTTTTTCTCCTGAGATGCATGCATTGCACATGGAAAAGTGTTTGCATGTGACCCTTGAGATGCATGCCATATATATTCCACATGAATTTCAAAAAACAAATATGAAATGGAGTAGACATCATCTTCAATTAATGGAATACACATTTGTGCAAAAACTTTTGTAGAAGACTCTTCATAATAAGAAACCTGATCTTCTGATAGCTTCTCTTCTGGCTCTATTTGTTCAACCTCCTGCATGAAATATTCACAATATTATTTATTCCCTAATAGAACCTCAAATATAGTCCATAATTAATTTGGAGTTGATTCTTGTTAGTCATCATATACTTGATGGAGAATTTATGGATAAATAGACAAGAAGATAAATCCTATGGCCATATCTTGTCTATTGAGAAAGTCATTTTTCTCATCGATGGAATCAGGATCTACTTCCACTACCATGGTTATTTGTTATAAGCCTCTACTTATGAGAAGAAGTAGAATATCTGGCTTCCACTCAAAATAGTTATGAGGCGTGAGAAGTATTATCGGTGAGTAAAACATAAATTCCATCTTTTCCGTGTTCTTCAATCTTCAGTACCTGCAAAAATAATTTGGTGTAGTTTTTTCTTAGAATTATTTCGGCTCCGATACCATGTAAATTTGTTGAACCTACAAAGAATATATCTAGCTAAACAATAATACACACATTTGCAGAGAGAATTGGAGAAAGAAGAAGAAGGAGAGAAAGAATGAAAGAATTCTCATTANGTGGTGGTATAGAGTGATATGAACACACACCAATAGTTACAGGAGTAAACTACCACCTAATATAGTCTCTCAGGTAGTTACGGTAGTGAACTGCCACTTAGCTGAGTTAACTAGTCAATCAGTCTTCAGTTAACTAACTGAACAGAGAGCAGTGAGGAGTTAACTCAGGGAATCAAGGGCAATGTGTCAGTCTGGTGATGATCCCAAGGCAAGTTCACATTAGATGGTGATGATCCCAATTTTTCATGGTGAAAAAACCAATGCATCATTTAAACTGAACTCAACTAGTCAAACTAAAGTGTCAATTGAAAGAGAATATTCTCGAGATGGAATATTCTCCCCTAAAATATAGTAGACTGGATAATGACTAATTATGACTAATAAACAAGGAAAATCCTTAGGAAAAATAAATCCTAGGTGTGTGTAAAGTAGCTCCAACGAAAGCTCAATCTCTTAAGACTTGGATCCAATAGTTGACATGGTGATCTCTTCGGTACCATTATTGGAGCTTGACCTCCTTACCCCTATCGCGATCCTTGACATGTGTTTGCTCCAGAGCATGTTTCTTCCATAGAGTGAATATATATTGGAATCCATGACTGATTTTTGTCCCTTGAAATGGTTTCCTTCCAGAGCATCATCCTCTTGGAATCCATGATCAAGAAGAGAGTTTTGAGCATGTTTTTCTAATTTCAATCTCGTTAAAAAATGAAACCAGCTAAAAGGATAGTTTTTGCATCTCTGTCAAAACCTCGTTAAAAAATTAAATAGAGGTTACGAGCATATTTCTTCTCTTATATCAAGCTCGTTAAACAATGAAACAAAGGTTTGGGGATTGCACCTAGATTTTCGAGCATAGTTCCTGTTTCTTTGTCAAGCTTGTTAAAAAATGAAATAAATTCCCTCCCGCCCCCCCTCTTCGATTGAGTCAAGTACTTCGCTACATATAGTATTTGAAGCCTTATTTCTTCCACATGTTCTATTAGATGAAATGAAGCTTGGGTGGAAATGCTTACAACCTCTAGACTCCATGTTGAATTTAAGACGCTAGCTTCTTAAGTTGGGGGATAAGTACCAACCATCCCTAGTTTATGCGTTGGGAATTCGAAAGCATAGTTTTCTCTGGTTCAAGCTTGTGTAAAAATGAAACCACATATCTCAAACATAGTTTCCTCTAGTTCAAGCTTTATTAAAAATGAAACCAGGTCCAAGCATAGTTTTTGGCTAGTTTTAAGCTTGTGTAAAAATAAAATCTATCCCAAGCATAGTTTTTTTTTGTTTTAATCTTGCGTAAAAATGAAAAAAATCTTGATCTTAGTATTTGTTCTTTCTCATGCTCATAAATCAAGGAGAATGTAACCGAGTATACCTTTTATTGCTTTTTTGAACTTGGATTGGTAGTATGAAAAACAAACCCTATGGAGTATCCGTTAATCTCTTTTCCAGCTCCCTAAACATAAAAAGATAGTCGAGCAACCTTGTTCTTTTCACGCTCATAAAAGTATTTGAAGAAAATGTTTGATGAGTGGTATATTATCTCTTTTTTGGTCTCATTTGACTAGCTTATGAAAAAGGACATTTCAAAGTTTTCTTTAAGTGTTTTTTAGACTCTCTAAACATGAAATCCCCTGAGTTTTCTTTCTTTAGGCTTGTAAAACCAACATCGAAAGGCCCATATGGGACCGAACCACTCCTTCCTAGGGTTCGTTAAAAATAATTTGAGAGTTTCATCTGAAGGATGAGCTTACATTACAAGCATATGTTATCCTCATCAATCTTGTATAGAAATAAAGAGGTACTCGCCATAAATGGTGGGGGAAAATTGGGAAAGAAATGTGTATTTGTATCTGTGTTAGTGGAAGTAAGTCACTCTTGAGCATGACACCCCACTTCATCACTATATCAAGGTTGGGAAATCGATTTGTCTGTCATTTTACCATCCACAAGTCCATATGTTGGGTCCTCCTTACATCAATGCTTCCAAGACAATTGTCATGGCGTTCATATGTTCAAGAGAAGTCCAACCTAAAAAATCCTTCTATCGAGTCAGCCATCTGTAGTTCTAAATTTTATACCATGTTGGCCTTCCCTGAGTCAGTTATGAATCACTTCATACTCTGATCTACTTCAAATCTGTTACATATTTTGTGTCATTGATTGCGGATACATTAATTCCCTCCAATGATGATTCTTTTCCTATTGACTTCAACTCATTATCCAGGAAAAATACCTAGAAATCATTTAGTACCTTAGAGACTACATGACCCAATGGAAGGTCTCTTCGCTTTCAATAGTGGGTTTACATCATTGGCCCCTGATTGGAATATTTCATCGAGTGTTCAAATTCAACTCATTCATTCACACTCGTTGGATTGTACTAGAGTACCTTGGGAGTCATTGACATCAATGGTGATTTCCCTCGCACTTGTTAACAATTTTCATTAATGACCGATAATCAAGTGGTTTCTACCATGTTTGACTTTGACATCTATAATCACATGGATAAATTCGTACTTTGGGATGATGGAAATGAAGACCCTGGATCTCACCATATCGGTCCAGGTTGTGACAGAGCATTCAATAGTTTTTACTGATACATAGATCCACTGTGTATGTCTCATGGCTATGTCTGAATTTGAATTATTTAAGAGAATAGATCCATAATGTATTTCTCCTAGCTATGCTGAATCACGATGGCATGGATCCATAGTGTATGTTTAGTGGCCATGACTCACTTGAAACTTATGACTAGATTCACTTGTATTCTAAGTATGGGAATGCCTACCTCAGAAGATGGTATATTATTATGCAGATGCTTGATTGTTTGCGGGTTCCTGACCGATGCGCTCCTTATTTTCAACACACACATTCTACAAAGTATTTCATATGTCACAGGGTCCAACTCCATACTTTGGGGGGAATTTTGTTACACATTATTTTGGTCACCCCAGTGATCAACTGACGATATGTGCATGACTCACTTCCATGTTCCCTGAAAACAGTAAAAGAGACTTTCTCCATGAGAAAAGTGGATTAGATTTTCTTCCTTAAAAAATATGTCAAAGAAGATCATCACACCCTGATCTATGTTTAGGGTGTGATGATGCTTGATCTTCGCATGTTGAACCAAATATGGACTACGACGTCATTGAAGGATTCCTGTGCATAGGGTGGGACAATGCTTAAACAAGTTAAAAGTGAAATTCACGAATGTTCTATTAGGGAATATTCTAGAAGACAAGTTGGCCTCTGATCGCTTTGTATCTTACTCACTTCTATGATTTAGTGGGATCATCATAATTTCCTCATCCATCCCTATTTCACCTGTTTTCCCTTGATCACGTTTTTAGGAACACTTGGTCATATTTGACCATTTTTGGGACTTCGACATCTTGTCAAAGATGGAGCACAACGTGAAGCGGAAATCATGGAAGATAGACCCCTTTTGGGGTCCTTTTAGGGCTTTGGGAATAATGTAATGGGAGTATGGATTTAGGTATGCTTGATAGATTTTGTCCTATATTGAAAACTAGGGCACTGTTAGATGAAAGAGCATTTGATATGATTAGATCTGATAAGTATAATGATAGATATGTTATACCTATGCATAGAAATAATTTTTGGACTAACCAATGGATGCATGATCCTAAAAAGAATTTTTTGCAGGCTAGCTATTATGATCCTAGTGCACAGTGTAAGAAGAGTTGGGGATCATTGAAGAGAAAGAGAGGAATAACTCTTTGTTACAGTTGCAGAAGACTAGGAAATCTTGCTAAGGAATGCCCTGGGAGAAACCCTAGTTGCCTCTATTGTAAGGCTATTGACCATGAAGTATTAGATTGCCCTAGAATGATTGCTAGACTTGAAAAGATGAATATGGAGCAGGCAAACTCTGAAGGAGATTAAGAGAGTAAGAGTATAGAAGAACCCTAGAAAGACTCATAGATTATGTTACTGAAAATGAAAGAAACCTTGGATGAACATAAGATGGCAGTCTATCAGAGATCTTCAAATAAAAGGAGAAAATTGAAGTAAGAATAGGAGACTTCGACATTGAATGTTCTCTAGATTAGGGAACACAGATGAAAATTATGAAAGAAAGTACTTGGAAAACCTTAGGAAGGCCTGCTATGGTTCCTTCACTAGGAAAAATAAGGTTGTTTAAAGGAAAAATGGTAACCTTATGTGGCAGGATTACCCAGATAGCTATGAGTACCCTTGGAGCTTTGACAGAGGAAGAATTCAAAGTTATTAAATTTATTGAGGACCATGCCCCATTTCCAACTTTGTTAGGCAAGATCTGGATTGAAAAAGACTAGATCTGGAAAAAAGAAGAAAAGGAAGCCCTAGAACAGAAGAAGCAAGCACTCGTGGAATTTATGACTAGAAGGATCGCCTACTTGATGGAAGAACAAGAGAACAAATCTAAGTTATTTGAAACTAGGGACATAGATGTCAAATCTATAAGAGTATTAGAGGAACCATAGAAGACTGAAACACCTAATCCATATGATGAAGGAGTATTACCCTTGGATCTGAAGAAAGAATCTCAGCATCGCGAAGTGACTATGTCAAGAGAAGATAATAATTAGAATGGAAAAAGGATGACCGATATTAAACTCACTGGGAAGAAGGCTAGGAAGCTAATTAAGAAGAGAGCCAAGATTGAAAAGTTACAGAAGATTCTAGAGGAAACTTCACAGAAGGAAAAATCACAGGAATTGAGCTTCGTCGAGATATCAGAACAATGACATACGACACTTCGTTGTGGTGAAGCAATATAGCTGTTGGACAATTATACTCGTTTGACTCTACCCCGATCAGACAGAAATTCATTAAAATATCACCACCAGACCATTGGATCACGCCATAATGGATGGATCAACGTCCATGGAAGCTTCATACATGTTGCAAGAAAACCGTTGATGAATTTCCTATTTAGCACATTGCACTGTGCCCGAAGAACACTTTTTCCAACTGAAGAATCGAAGCCCACAGAACTAGTGATTGTCTACAATGATCATTGCAATCATATTTTTCATCCTAGTGAAGTATTTTGAGATCATAGTGACCTCGATTATGTTTCCCGAGTGTGTATGTCCGACGAGCTCACTGCACTTGAGGAATCCGTCACAGAGGTCCTTCTGGATTTAATGACTGCAAGAGCCATGTCTAAAAGAATAATGTCCACTAGAGTCCAAGCATCACCGATGAGCGGAGTGCAAGCCTCCTCGTCGACTACTCAAGTAGGAACATCTCGAGCTAGTGTAGAAAGAAGAACTAAGCATAAGGATGAGATAGCCAACGCGAAGTTAGTTCCATCCATCCTACCATATTACATACCCCCTATGAGTGGTGAGATTAATAGGGATAGTGTCTCTAGAGACTTTGAATACACCCTAATCATTTCATATCTACTGAAAGGAGTACGCACCTACTGTGCAGATCAAGACAAGGTTACAGTGTTGAAGTTTTGCGACTTCAACCTAGGGGACCGTAAAGTTTACAGCATGCTCACTCCATATAAGTACTTGACAAGAACTAAGGGAAAGAATTGAAATCTTATCCCTCAACAATGGATGATGAACCTTGCATAGTCTACTTTTCTCAACGTTATGAAAATACCGCACTTCGGCAGACACTAGGAGGTGAATGCTTGTGTAAAATTGCTTCTAGAAAGTTACCATGGAGGATACTTGTGGTTAGATCGTCACATAACTGTTGATCTGGAACTGATCAATAGGATCATTGGGCTTATCATGCAAGGCCCTGATCCCCATGAGTACTATCTTGGAAAGACCACAGATCGCGCTCTTACATAGAAGATCAAAGAAGCCTATGGCGATGTTGAGAAAGGCGCAAAACGCTACAAGGAAGCTTCTATTGAAAGTGGCGCAGTGCGCCTCACATGCCAACTGATCATAGGGAAGTTGGTACACAATAATCGACCAACAAAAGTATCTGGCTTTGTAGTTGACCTTGCAGGAAAGTGCACAGAGGGACTACAGATGAACTAGGCAAAGTACCTGGTGAATCAACTAGAGATTGACTGCAGAGAATCCCAGGATCAAGGGCATGAATTCCATTTTAGTTGGCTCCTGATATTGATCGCTTTTGTTGCATGGGAGCTATCGAAAGGAACAACCTTCTCGGACCTTGACCCCTTTGAGCCACTAGCCGCGAAGTTCAGTACATTATGGTAGTCGAATGACATGAGAAAGCAATGGCAATCAAATGCCATTTTCCACACGTACTATAACCAATTAAAGCAGCCATAAGGAGTGAACCTTGCATAAACCCGAACACTTTACAAAGATTTCAACCTTTGATAAAGTTCAGCATGGACCGCCACTTTATATACCTAACCCCATGCACTCATGAGCACCAGGAATAACTTCAATCCTATTATAAGCTTACAGAAGAAGACCTAGAAGAGATCACCAAGGAATGATCGGCAGACCTCCTTGTTTCAGTAGACCCCGCAGAAATGTCTAACATTGATGACCCTAGAACTACACATGATACACTTGGGCCTAGTAAGACAAGGAAA
>JASDQU011175049.1:14452-28689 GCA_032191745.1 Picea mariana
TATTAAATCCATTACGTAAGTTATTAAATGTAGTTTGTAATTAAATTATTAATTAATTAATTACAATTATATCCTTTAATTAATTAATAACTCACTTAATTAATATCATTAAATCATCTTTGTTTAATTAATACCTTGTTAACACAATTAATCCCCTAATTAGTTTTACTTTATAGTTTCTTAAACATTTATCCAACTAGGGTCGTTACAATATTATTAATATAATAACATCGTTGCATGTAGACCAACCATAAAGAAAGAGTTATGGGGGACTAAGATCCACTAGGCTAGGTAAGGGAAGGGGGCTAAGAGGCTAGGAGAAATGGGATAAGATTGAGGGCTTAACCTAAGGGAATATTATAATGTATTTCCTAAAAATAATAAATTTTGGAAATAAACCCCAATATCCTAAGTTCCTTTGGGGAAATGGGAATGAACTCCAAGTTGAGAGGGATGAGCTCCCAAGAGATCCATGTGTCACCCTGGGCACATGCAGTTTTATGGGGGGGATATATCATTGTGGGGGGGTTCGCTCACCATTTTCTCTCCATGCTCCCCACTCACGCAAGGGGGAGATTGAGCATTCACGCAAACAACCATTTTTTTTCCTCCTTCACTGACCTCTACAGCCTATGAAACCTACACACTCCTCTGAGCATGCATGCACCTATGGAACCTGCCAACCTTGAGCCATATCCTATAAATTTCCAAAATGACCAACATACTTGTACCTTAGATGAATTATGAAGGGGTTCACTAGAGCTACTGCTAGGGATGATTTTAGGGGCTAAATTTCGCTCATGGGCTAATTTTGGATGGTTTTTCCAAAAACAAGATTCACTATTTTAAAAATGATTCGCCCAAATTCTATACGATAAAATCATTTTACCTTAAAAATCGCTAAAATTTTATAAAAACTATATAAAATACTTAAAAATTTGAATATTTTTACAAAAATATCGCCAATCATTTATAGTTTGCATATGAAGGATTAGTAAGATTCTCCAAGGTTTCTAGATTTTAAAATAAATTTCCATCCTTAAAATCATCCCTGGCTACTGCTAGTTATCTAAGAGTGGGAGTGAAGAAGCGGGTTGTCAGGCCCGTGGATAGAAGAAGCAGGTTGTCAATCCTGTGATAAACTCTCTCCAAGTGAGAGAGTATGTTGAGGAAGTGAGTTCTCCTAGAGGGAGTCTAGTAGCAGCTACAGAGCTCTGATAATTCCTAATCCAGCCTGTTGTTGAAGTCCCGGAAAGGGAGGTGAAGCAGTCAATGGATTGGAGGTGAAGCAGTCAATGGATTGTGAGACAATGAAGGTGTATACTCCTAGGGTGGGACATGCATGTGGGGAATGAGAGTTTGTGAGTTGTGGGCATAAGTGGCTCCTTGGAGGAAGTCCTTCCTATTGTACTGTGAAACTTCATGTTGTCCCTGCCTAGCCTATGAATCACTTTCCCGGTGGAGTCTAGTCCCAGCTCGAGGGTGATCCACTGTTGAGAGTGACGAACAATGTAGTCTAAGGCTAGGAGGTTCATGGATGGTCTGGACGCAGTTGGTGTACTTCAATTAAGAGATAAGTAAATTTTTTGTGCTTAGTGGTTAAATGATGTATTTAAGTGCATGTGTGTGATTCTTGTAATAATATCATGTGTTTTTCTACGTGCATGTTTCCATATTATCTCTTTCATTTCATGTTAATTTTATATGTGAATTTTTCCTCAAAAGATATATTTCTTAGGTAGCGTGCCCAGCCTGTAGGTGGTTGGGGACGTTACCAATTGGTATAAGAGAAAAAATATGTTTACTCAGTGATGAAGCCTAACTTATTGGTGGCAGGGGACGTTACAAAATGGTATCAGAGCATTTTCTGGAGTAGCAAGGCCCGGCCTGGGTGGTAGGGGATGTTAAAAATTGGTATCAGATCCATGGTTTCAACACTGAGCCTAGATGATCCATGTTAGTGGAATTTGAAGTAAAAGTTTCAGAAAGAAATGGTTGTCGAAAAGACCAAAATATGAGTTAAGAGCATCCCTGGGTGCCAAGAGAATACCTTGGTCGTGTTATGAAGCTTAAGAGGTATAACGGTTTATGGAATGGAAATAGATAAAGAATCCACAACAACCATTTTGTTGGGCCACAAGGTTTGAATTTAGGGTGTAAGATCTGTGCAGAGGAAAGACCAACTTTTTCCAGTCGTCAAATATGGAAAAATGTGCATGAGATTTAACCTCCAAGTCCTTCGGACTTCGTGACTTCGACAAGTTCTATGTGTTATAGATCAAAAGGGGATGAATCCCAAAGTTCTGAAGTACTGGAGGGGATTTGCAACATAGATCTGGGGAGAAGTGTTTACCATTGGAATTGACCAAGGATAGATCAGAGTCGTTAGATCAAGCCAAGAGCAGAAGGTAAGGTGCAGTGGTGAAAAACAAATCTCAACCGACAGATATAAGCGCGAATGATTGTGAGCCATAGATCTCAAAACAGTGCATAAATTCATCATTTGGGAGTAATAAGGTGTGATGGAGTGAAAAATCCTAAAGTCCTGAAGTCTGGAGTTAATATGGATCGTTCATCAAAAGGGACATGTGTTGGAATATTGGCTTGTTCGGGAATTTGGCATTCGGGAGAAACAAAGTGTGCTAAGGAGAAAATTCTTGAAGTCCCAAAGTCTGGAGTTAATCGAGACCATTCGTCAAAAGAAACATGTGTCAATAGATTGTCTTGTTCAAGAATTAAACATTCAGGAGAAACAAAGTGTGCTAAAGAGAAAACTCCTGAAGTCTCGAAGTCCAGAGTTAATCTGAACCGTTCATCAAAAGAAACACGCGTCCGCAGATTGGCTTGTTTGGGAATTCAAAATTTGGGAGAAACAATATGTGATAGAGTGAAAAATCATGAAGTCCCGAAGTCCGAAGTTCATCTAGACCATTCATAAAAGGAGACGTGTGTCAGAAGATCATCTTGTTCGAGAGTTCGACATTTGAAAGAATTGGAGTGTGCAAGTGTAAAATATTTCAAAGCTTGAAGTCATGAAATGATGTGGCCTACTGACGTCACCAAGGATGATGTGGAGACATAGGATGTGTGCCATGTGTAAGCGAGTTAAGAACGTTTGGAATATATAAATTCCAGTTAGAACGTGGCATGTGTCACCCGTCATATAGGGACACATGTTCACTTCTAGTATTTTGCAACATGGCACTCCTCTCGAGCATGGGTATTGGGTCCCTTGATGAATACATAAAGTAGTCAAGACCATGGAGAAGAATTTAACTAGACTGTTCCCATGATAACTTGACCCTAGTATACACGTGGCGACAGATCGTGAAGTCTAGAGACTTGGGACTCCGAAGGAAAGGTGTTACAGTTATCATTGAGTAGAGAACTCTGGAAGGCCGGATTTAATATCCACCATTGGTCACAGGGGATGCATGGCATCAAATCCCAAGGTTTGGAGACTTGTCACTCTAGAATAAATGGTTCATGATTGAGTGGGAGGAAGAAATCCCTGAAGCTCCGAAGTCTCGAAGCCAGGAAGTCCCAAAGTAGTGGATGTGACATGGAATGATGATGCCACCTGGGTAACATGGATCTCCCTAAGCATGCCAGGTGTCATAGGACCTTGTGCTTGGAAATAGCTACAGCAGTCCAGAGACTTGTCTCTCCGGAAGGATTGAGATTATGGACAGTCCAGAACTCCTGAAGCCTAGAGTTTCGTAGTAAATATAAGTCGTTGGATGTTGGGAAGCCGAGGACCATTGATCCACCCCACTTCACAAGTTTTCCAATGTGGCACTCTAGGAGATTTGTTATGATGTGATTTGGAAACTGCCAAATCCTAGAGTCCCGGAGCTCCTATCCACCATAGACTTGAACACGAAATGTGGACCATAGATCCACCATCCTTCACGAGTTCGCCAATTCAATGTTTTGTGTTCTTTGTGATGTGCGAAGAGGGAAACCTATGAATCTCTGTAGCCCTGGAGTTTCAAGGCTCCGGATAAGCACCCAACTATTATCACTTGGTCACAAACATGGTCACATGTGAATTAAGGGTTGAAGGAAAAGGGGACAGCACCCAAAAGTGAATTGTAGAATAGAACAGGGCTTGGAGATAGAGTCATGGGGATTCTTGATCGACCAAAGACCCATAGAAAATGGAGTCTGATATTATTTTTTTGAATCAGATTGTTTAAGTTATTCTAGAAAAGTATTAAGTCTAATAGCCTGACAAAATTCTATTGATTGCACATTTTGCAGAGTTAACAATTGTCAGAACTGAAACAAAGTTTTACATAGTGAAGAGAAATGGAGGAGGCATAGGACGCTTACAGTCCAGAGGATGAAGTTAGAGGAATGGATGTCCATTTGGGAGTTGAAGGAAAAATCTCCAATGGGCATGGATAAGAAATAGATAAAGACGAGAGCATGTTGAAAATCATTAAAAATCTACAAAAATATGTCCAAATTCACCAGGCAGATAACAAAAGGCTTAAGAAATACAAGTGACAAAAGGAACACTTCAATATGAAGTTAATTTGGAGCCTGGAAAGAATTGAAAAGAAGTTGGATAAGGACATTGGATCCAGCAAATTAGGGAGCCACGGGTCCCCTAATGAGGAAAGAAGAGAAATAAGTGGTATCAGACATCACCAACACTCCCAAAGGCATTCCAAAAGGAGACCACACAACATCTCAAGTCCATCTCCTACCAGAAATCATAGGAGATCTGAAGTGTATGAACTAAAGGGAGAAATGAATATGATCAAACCTCCTACTTCGATGAAGAGCACCAGAAATATGAAGAGGCTGAGACATGGCTACTTGGCATGAGGAAATATTTCCAATTGCATAATTATTCTTCTCATGCAGAAGGAATAATTGCAATCTATCAGCTAAAAGGAAAGGCATCCATGTGGTGGGATCAACTTGTGCAAGTGAATCACATCAAAGAGAAGAATGCCACATGGAAGGAATTTAAGAAACATTTTGAAAAGAAGCATTTAACCAAGAGATACTATGACAAAAAGATGAAAGAGTTATTTGAACTTAAATTGGGCAGCATAACTCCAGATGAATATGAAAGGATATTTCTAGAGTTGTTGAAGTATGTCCCTTTCATTAAGTATGAGACAGTCAAGATCTAGAGATATTTGAGTGGGCTGGCACATTTTATCAGTGATAAAATCCAATATGATGATCCTAAAACTATGGAAGAAACGATAAGGAAGGAAAAATGTTAATATGATCAGCATAGGTGAAAGCCTACTTTCCAAATATATTGGGAAGACAAGAGGAATTTTAAGAAGGAGTAGAGGTAGAAGGGGAGCAAGCCACCATTTTTCAGAAATAGTCCTCAAGGACATCCAGTTTTGAGGGAGCCCAGGATGGTTGAAGTAGGTGGTAAAAGGGCAAGGCAAACACCTATGCAATGTTGGGGCTATAATGGAGATCATAAGTATAGATATTTCCATCATAGAAAGGACAAGGTGATAGTTGTTCACAATGTTCAACAAGAAGAAACAATGGAGGACATGGGTAGAAGAGTACCAAGGACCTATGCAGCCCTGGACAACAAGCAAGTTGAATTTCAATCACACATGATTGAAGTCGAAGGTATGATCAATAACCATGAATTTACTATTTTAATTGATTCAGGGGCTAGTCATAGCTATATAGATCCTAAGGTAGTGGAAATTTTTCAATTACTAAGAAGCAAGCATGAGAAATCTTGGTTGGTGCAGCTGGCTACATGAGCCAAGAGAAAGGTTGTTGAGTTGGTTAAATCATGTCCAGTGGGAATGAATGGACTAAGTACCAAGGAAGATTTGAACATATTGACTTTGGGATCATATGATTGCCTAATTGGTATGGATTATTTGGACCAACACCATGCCATATTAGACTATCATAACAAGGCATTCACTTGCTTGAATGAGGAAGGAAATTGAAGAGAAGTCCAAGGAATTCCTAGGGTAGTTATTGTCCAGGAAATCTCAGTAATGTAGCTAAAGAAGTGTTACAGGAAGGGATGCCAAATATTCGCAGCCCATATGGATAAAGCACCTAAGGATAAGGTGTTGCAATTGGAGGATAATGAAGTCCTAAAATATTTTGAAGATGTGTTCAAGGAGATACCAGGGCCACCTCCAAAGAGAGATATTGATTTATCTATAAATATGATTTCTGTGGTAGCAACAGTATCAAAGACTCCCTACCAAATGAGCACACCAAAACTAAAAAAACTACAAATGTAGCTTGAAGAACTTTTAAAGAAGGGTTACATACACCCAAGTGTGTCACCTTGGGGTGTACCAGTGTTATTTTTGAAGAAGAAATATGGGACCCTGATATTGTGCATTGACTTCAGACAATTAAATAAAGTAACTGTAAAGAACAAGTATCCTCTACCAAGGATCGATGATCTCTTCGATTAGTTGAAGGATGCAAGGATATTTTCAAAGATAGATCTCAGGTCAGGATACCATCAAGTAAGGATTAAAGATTAATACATCAACAAGACCACCTTCAGGATGAGGTATGGTCATTATGAGTTCACAGTGGTGCCATTTGGGTTATCAAGTGCTCCAGTTGTTTTCATGTGCTTAATGAATGGTGTTTTTCGAGAATATTTAGACAAGTTTGTTTTTGTATTTTTGGATGGCATCCTTGTATATTCCAAGACATAGGAAGAGAACGATAATCACTTGAGGATGGTGTTACAGGTGCTAAGAGAGCACAAATTGTTTTCTAAGTTAAGCAAGTGCTCATTTTTCCAAAATCAAATCCACTATTTGGGACATATAATATCTAAAGAGGGAATAGCAGTAGACCCTGAAAAGATTGAATCTGTTAAAGGGTGGGAAACACCTAATAATGTGACATAAGTCAAATCCTTAATGGGTCTAGCTAGCTACTATAGGAGATTCATTACAGGATTTTCGATGATTTCTCACCCAATCACTTCCTCGCAAAGAAAAAGGGTAAAATTTCAATGGACAAAAGAATGTGAAAAGAGCTTCCAACAATTGAAGCAATTGTTAACCAGTGCTCCAATTCTGAAGATTTCAGATCCAAATGAAGAATGTGTGGTTTGCACAAGGATTGGGTGGAGTCCTCAGCCAGAATGGGTTCGTGATATGTTTTGAATCCAAAAAATTGAAATATCATGAAAGGATCTACGCCAATCACAATTTGGAGTTGGCAGCCATAGTACACACTTTAAATAAATAGAGACACTACCTCAAGGGAAAGAGGTTTGATATGAGAACAGACCATAATGGTCTAAAATATTTGTTTGATCAGCCTACTTTAAATTCCAGGCATAGCAGATGGTTGGGATTCCTCTGTGAGTAAGACATTGATATCAAGCACATCAAAGGAAAGAAGAACAAAGTGGTTGATGTACTCAACATGAGAGTGCATGAACTACATGCTACAGCCATCAGCATGTATCAAACTAATCTTAAAGACATAATTTTGGAGGTCACAAAAGTAGATACGCAGTACATGGAAACGGTAACAAAGTTACAACAAGGAAAGATGCTACAAAAAACAGAATATTATAGATTGGAAGTTGATGGAATACTCCTGTACAAGAACATAATTTATGTAACCAGTTCTCATGAATTGAGGAGTATGATATTAAAAGATATGCATAATGTGCCTTATGTTGGGCACCTTGGATATCAGAAAATAATGGCAGTAGTCAAGATCCATTACTATTGGCCAGGCATGAAGAAATAAATTGCAGAATACATCGCCAGATGTATGGAATGTCAAAGGGTAAAAGGTGAGAATAGAAACCCATTTGGGTTGCTACAACCATTACCCATTCCTCAATAGAAGTGGGAAGTGGTGACAATGGATTTCATCACAGGATTACCCAGAACAAACAAGCAACATGATTCCATCATGGTGGTGGTGGATAATCTTACGAAGTTTGCCCATTTTATTCCCTTGAAGACTACTCACAAGGCAACTAATGATGTTGATATTTATATGAGGGAAATAGCACGATTGCACAATATTCCAAAGATAATTGTGTCTGACAGAGACCCAAAATTTACCTCAAAGTTTTGGAGAGGATTATTCAGGGGGTTCGGAACGAACCTGAACTTCAACACAACTTATCATCCTGAGTCTAATGGACAAATAGAAAGAGTAAATCAAGTTATAGAAGATATGTTAAGAATGTATGTGATGAACAAACCATCCAGATGGGAAGACTACCTACACTTGGTAGATTTTTCTTACAACAATGGGAACCAAGCATCACTAAATATCAGCCCATTCGAGGCACTTTATGGCAGAAAGTGCAACACACCAAGAAGATGGGACAACCCAGCTAATAGAGAAATAATTGGGGCAGAGTTGCTCAGGGAAATGGAAGAGCAATTGTTAAATATTAAGCAGAATTTGAAGGCTACCCAAGACAGGAAGAAAAGATATTTTGACAAAGGTTTCAGATCCAGATGAAGAATTCATGGCTTGCACAGATGAATGCAAAGACGGACTGGGTGGAGTCCTCAACCAGAATGGGTTTGTGATATGTTTTGAATCCAGAAAATTGAAAGAGCATGAAAGGATCTACGCCAATCACAATTTGCAGTTGGCAGCCATAGTAAACGCTTTAAAGAAATGGAGACACTACCTCATGGGAAAGATTTTTTATCTTAGAACAAACCATAATGGTCTGAAATATTTGTTTGATCAACCTACTTTAAATTCCAGGCAGAGTAGATGGTTGGGATTCCTCTATGAGTAGGAATTTGATATCAAGCACATAAAAGGAAAGGAGAACAAAGTGGTTGATGCACTCAGCAAGAGAGTTCATGAACTACATGCTACAACCATCAGCATGTATCAAAATAATCTTAAAGACATCATTTTGGAGGTCACAAAAGCAGATACGCAGTACATGGAAATGGTAAGAAAGTTACAACAAGGTAAGATGCTACAAAAAATAGAATATTATAGATTGGAAGTTGATGGAATACTCCCATACAAGAACATAATTTATGTACCCAGTTCTCACGAATTGAGGAGTATGATATTGAAAGAGATGCATAATGTGCCTTATGTTGGGCACCTTGGATATCAGAAAATAGTTTCAGCAGTCAAGATCCATTACTACTGGGCAGGCATGAAGAAATAAATTATAGAATACATCACCAGATGTATGGAATGTCAAACGGTAAAAGGTGAGAATAGACACCCATTTGGGTTGCTACAACCATTACCCATTCCTTAGTAGAAGTGGGAAGTGGTGACAATGGATTTCATCACAGGATTACCTAGAACAAACAAGCAACATGATTCCATCATGGTGGTGGTGGATAATCTTATGAAGTTTGCCCATTTTATTCCCTTGAAGACTACTCACAAGGAAACTAATGTTGTTGATATTTATATGAGGGTAATAGCACGATTGAATGGTATTCCAAAGATAATTGTGTCTCACAGAGACCCAAAAATTACCTCAAAGTTTTGGAGAGGATTATTCAGGGGGTTCAGAATGAACCTGAACTTTAGCACAACTTATCATCCTAAGTTTGATGGACAAACAAAAAGAGTAAATCAAGTCATAGAAGATATGTTAAGAATGTATGTGATGGACAAACCATCCAAATGGGAAGAATACCTACACTTGGTATATTTTTCTTACAACAATGGGTACCAAGCATCATTGAATATCAGCCCATTTGAGGCACTTTATGGAAAAAAGTACAGCACACCAAGAAGCTGGGACAACCCAATTGATAGAGAAATAATTGGGCCAGAGTTGCTCAGGGAAATGGAAGAGCAATTGTTAAATATTAAGAAGAATTTGAAGGCTGCCCAAGACAGGAAGAAAAGCTATTCTGACAAAGTTAGATCCCACAGGATGTTTAAAGTGGGTGATCATGTTTTCTTGAAGGTGAAAGCCAACAAAATTTCCCTGAAGCTGTAAAACTATTCCAAGTTGGCATCCAGATATTGTGGACCGTTTGAAATTCTAGACAGGATTGGACTAGTAGCTTATATGCTTGCATTTCCTGCATGCATGACTATTCATAATGTATTTCATGTCTGATTGCTCAAGAAATATATACCTGATGCTAATCATGTGATTGATTGGAATGTGATTTAGGTGGAGCAAGAAGGCACTTTACAAGTGCATATGGTGTGCATACTAGGCCGGAAAAACAAGCATCTCTAGAATCGATCCATAAGGCTTGTAAAGATCCAATGGACCTCGTACAGTATTGAGGACATGGGAGCACGAAGATGCTATGCAGGCAGAATGCCCGCATCTTTTTGAATATTTTGAAAATCTTGTTGATGTTGTGTAAATGAGTTGCACTGAGGATAGTGAAAAAATAAGGGGAGGGGATTGTAATATCCCAAGGCCGAGCCCCGGTTGTAATAATGAATGTAGCATGTTTTGTAGGCTGGTGAGCCAAGTAATTGTAAGATGGTGGGATTATGTGTTTATTAGGCTGGAGAGCCTAGATGTTAAAGGCCACAAACATGTTCTGTACATGTAAATATTCATATTATTAATATAACAACATCATTGCGTGTAGACCGACCATGGAGAAATATTTATGGGGGACTAAGCTCCACTAGGATAGGGAAGGGAAGGGTGATGAGAGGCTAGGAGAAAGGGGATAATCTTGAGGGATTAACCCAAGGGAATATTATAATGTATTTCCTGAAAATAATAAATTTGGGAAATACACCCTGATATCCTAAGTTGCTTTGGGAAAAAGGGAATGAACTCCAAGTGGAGAGGGACGAGCTCCCAAGAGAGCCATGTGTCAACTTGGGAACATGCATTTTTATGGGGGGGAATCCATCATTGTGGGGGGGGGTTCGCTCACCATTTTATCTCCATGCTCCCCACTCACTCAAGGGGGAGATTGAGCATTCATGCAAACAACCATTTTTTTTCCTCCTTCATTGACCTTTACAACCTCTAAAACCTACACACACCTCTGTTCACATATGAACCTCTGGAACCTGCCAGCATTGAGCCATATCCTGTGCATTTCTGAAATGACCAACGTAAATGTACCTTAGCTTAATTATGAAAGGGTTCACTGGAGCTATTTTTGGTTATCTGAGAGTGGGAGTGAAGAAGTGAGTTTTCAGGCCTATGGATAGAAGAAGCAGGTTGTCATGCATGTGAGCAAATCTCTCCAGGTGAGAGAGTGCGTTGAGTAAGTGAATTCTCCTGGAGGAAGTCTAGTAGCAGCTACAGAGCTATGAGAATTATTGATCTGGCATGTTTCTAAAGCCCTAGAAAGGGAGGTGAAGTAGTCGATGGACTATGGGACAGTGAAGGTGTATATTCCTGGGGTGGGACAAGCATGTGGGGAATGAGAGTCTATGAGTTGTGGGTGTAAGTGGATCCTTGGAGGAAATCCTTCCTATTGTACTGTGCAACTTCCTATTGTTCCTTCCTATCCTAGGAGTCCCTTTCCCGATGGATTTTAGTCCCAGCTCGGGGGTGACCCACTACTGAGAGTGATGAGCAACGTGGTCTAAGGATGGGAGGTTCTTGGAAGGTATGTACACAGTTGGTGTACTTAAATTAAGAGATAAGTATATTTTATGTGCTTAATGGTTAAATGATGTATTTAAGTGCATTTCTATGATTTGTGTAATAATATTATGTGTTTCGTTGCATGTATGTTTCCATATTATCTCTTTCATTTCCTGTTAAGTTTATATGTGAATTTTTCCACAAAAGAACTATGTCTGAGGTAGCGTGCCCAAACTGTTGATGGTTGGGGACATTACAAATTGGTATCAGAGAAAAAATATGCTTACTCAGTGATGACACTCATCCTGTTGGTGGCTGGGGACATTACAAAATGGTATTCGAGCGTTTTATGGAGTAGCATGGCCCAGCCTGGGATGCCGAGGATGTTACATGAAGGAAGCTCCAACTCCCTATGTTCTCCAGAACCAATTAGGAGGAGGATACAAACCCATTTCCTTGCCCCATCATGTCGCCCTGAATTATAAGTGTAGATGAAAATTTCAATACCAAAATTATTGCTACTGTCACTATCACATCAACCTCTTACCTATTAACTTGTCAATGTATCCAACCTATCACTATCAACCTAACACTATATCCAAAATGTAACATCAACCTGTCACATCAACCTATCGTTGACCAACCTATCCAAACTGTCACTATCACTGATCCTCAACCATATCCTCTCACATGGATCATACACCAGTTACACCTCTCAAATATATGTCCAGCATCACCAACACATGCCTCTACCAAGCATGTACCAAGATCACCAACATACCATCACATGATTTGTATCTCAACCATGTACCAAACCATCAACCTATACCATTCCAAGAATCAACCATGTACCACAACATGTGCATCAACCATGCATCAATACCTATAAAACATCAAGTGCATCAACCATGCACCAACACTTGTACCATGTACCTCAATAATTTATATCAACACATGTACCATACCATCTGCCAACCATGCACATCAACCATGTACATCAACACATGTACCATACCATGTACCAACAATGTATCTCAACCATATACCATATCACTCAATCATCCCATACACCATATACCATAGTACATACCTATTGGCATACTTATTATAGACAGAAGGATGAGTATTTGTTTGTCATTGATGGTAAGCTCAACCCGACGATGACGAACAAGAGAAAGTGGAAAGACCAGCAGTGCAGCGATGATGGCATGGAAAGATCGGAAGCGTAAGCTCAGTAGGAAGAGAAACAGCGATGGTTGGATCACCCATTCCAAATTCCCAATTGTTGTCAGATCTAAATTAAGACTGGAGGAGAGTGTAGAAGAGGAGAACAGATCTCAGGCATTAGATTTGAGCACAAAGACAGACCATCGTCAAATCCATAAGGAGCACTATATTTAAATACAAGATGACATGGGCTTACAAATTCCCAAAAGGAAAAGGACCGTTGATCCAAGAAGGACACATGGAGAAAGATCAGGGCATGACAATCCCTCAAACTTGCGATATGTGAAATCGCGATAAACAATCCTGATCATTGGATGAAGACTACATGTGGCGAGAGGTTAGATTTTCACTGACTGGAAAGTCAAAGGAAGGAGGATTTATATCCTTTGAAATCATGAAATGCGAAACTGTGATTCAATCCGAGTCGTTGATCAAGGGAGAGCATAGACCATTGATCTGGCTCCATTTTGGAGTTTCAGATACCAGAAGTTGGAGGAGTCAAGGAGACTCATGGCAAAATTGTGAAGGGATTTTTGGTGCAGCCTGTGGTTACCACCAGTGGTCACATGAGAGGAAGAATATAGCAATTCTAAGATCCATTCAGAGTTTTGGTAATCATGACATGGAGAGTCGAGATGCCACATCACAGGATTCCCAAAATTGTGAGTCGCGAAAGCGCTTGGTCACAACCATGGGAACGTGAAGGAAGGAGCTTGCAAGTTGAAAGGCTCCATTTCATGATCACGAGTTGGAAGAGTCGGAGTGACTCACAACAAAATTTGTGAAACTTGAAATTGCATAGTGCATGTTGGTGTAGCCGATGATCATCATCGGTGGTCACAAAAAGGGAAGGTACTAATTGCTAAGCCCTATTTTCAGAGATCGCGACATGGAAAGTCGAGAAGCCTCACCACAAGACATCTAAAATGTGAAATGCGAAATCACTTTCTGATTAGCTAGTGAGCATATGGAATAAACACAAGATCCTGTGGATTTAATCCAACAGTGTTGGTTAATTGAAATTTTATCAAAGGGCTATTGTCTCACCTCACGGTTAATTATTCAGTTAGTAGAACTGAATCATAGTTCTTGGAAGTTTGGCGATTCAATTGCTAAGGCATTTTTGTTGGAGATTCGAGGTGTAACTAATTTTGTAGGAGAGCATAAGAGTGACATGGAGTGACTGTGTAAGGTTGGTTGTTCTGACTGAAAAATGAGTTGAACTATAGAAAGGAAAAATTACAGTATGCGCAGTGTGAATAAAACTCAGAGATGAGGAACAGAAGCTGAATAGAATAGAAAATGTGAAGAGAGAAGAATATGCACATATCAAAGAGCATGAGAAGGATAGAGAAAGAATAGATAGAAAGAGACAGCAAGTCAAACCAAGTATGAATAAAGAAGAAGAATAGTGTAGCAGAGAAGAATTGCAGAACAATGAAGAAGTGGTAAGAATTGATATATCTGTATTGTTGGT
>JASDQU011175051.1:26967-38985 GCA_032191745.1 Picea mariana
TGAGATTCATTTGGAGTTCATCATCTCAACTCTCTGCTTAGAGGAGGCTAATACATCATTTTCATCTCTGTCTCATAACGATGCACCCAACTCATGGGAATTCACACGTTCACCTTGTGCTCAACCACAAGCACATCCAACTCAACAAATCTTCTTTCTCACTGTGTTACATTGGAGAATCATATGGAGTTCTTCTCAAATATCTGTAAGTAGGAGGCCATCACTACATTCCATTTATGTCTCAGATAGGAACCACACACTCATCTCAGGGGCTCTCTCTCAGGTCTGTGTCCTGGAGGATGTCTCACGTAGCTATAATCATCAACACTTTAGCCCCTTCTTCCCACGAGGTAAGGTACAACCCTTCCTAATGTATCTAATCCCAATGCCCAAACAAGGATAGGGGAGATGAATGGAATAAATATGGAAAATGGTAAGTATGGAGGGAACGAACGATGATGTTTCAAAAATATACTCAGTAGCAACCCATCCTAAAGGGAAATCAACTTACTAAGGCACCATGTCACCTTTCTAGGTATGAACGAGGCAACGAGCATAATTTCCAAGCAAACATCATGAAATGAAGAAGGATTCAATACAACATATTCAAGTTCTTCAAAAATCAGAGTGATACATACCATGATACCCAGAATCATTGCCTCATGGAGCAAGACTTGCCACTACTTCAAGACCAGGCTGGTGGGATGGATATTGCTGCTGGTGACAAGTGGACTGCACTAAAGAAAAGAGGGGACTTCCAGGGCCATGCTCAAGTTGTCTGTCTCTTGATACTCCATGTCTAGGACCTGTGGGCCTCGAGACGTGATATCCTTAGTTTTCCCTAGGCTAGAGGATAACATGGCCCAAACCTTACTATGGTAGATTATTCTATATTCTACACACCGACACCTTTCCAATGGTGTAGACCGTTCATCAATAAGACTTCATATGAGAAAGTTATGTTTCATGCAAGTTGACCTACAATATTGATCACCATGGTGCGAGTGGATGCCATATCAGCCTCCATTACTTAGATATGTGGGGCTAGCCACATAGTGGATTTTTGAAGAACATTCTAGAAGGTCCAAAACCTTATCACAATTGAAGTTTGAGGAAGTAAAAACCCTACCCCTAGATGGATATCATGATATGTTAAATACCGATCCACTAGGAGGGTAAGGGGTTCCATTCTTGTGCATTTTATCTTGTTCCATAGCCAAGAAAAACATCTAAGAATGGTATTCTATGAACATAACAGAGGAGGGGAGATTCCGCAGCAGCCATATAGGCCACATGTTAAAGACAACTCCACAGAGAGTGCCTCTTTCTTTGTACTTGCATTATTTCCATACTAGAGAGAAGAAAGCAGACCAACCTCACCTTCTAGATGGGTTTTCTCCTGTAAGGCTTTCCCAAAGAAAATCTTTGTGTTATCTTGTGGATGGTGTGTGATTGTACTTTACTGTTCTCTATTTTTTGCATTTTTTCTATTTCATACATAAGCGAAAAAATAAATAACTAAATATTTTGGAATCTAAAGGAATTTAACCTTCATAGTGTAGATTTTAGTTTTATTTATTAGATATGTTGTGATGAGTTGTTCAATGGAATATCCACGACAATTTATAGATCATATTGGTATTAGAGCAGGTTTTTCTTTTGGGTATTTTTGGGAAGTTGCAGGATCCAGGAATCGACTTAAAGAGAAGTTGCAGAAACCCTAGCCATGATGAACGAGTATGTTCATAATAACCTTTGAGATCCAGCAGAAGAGAGATTTGAGTGGTTGGAAGAATAAGTTTTATACATCAGTCGCAATATGAACTTCCTCATGGCATTTCTAGAAACCAAGCTCGAACCATTCGGAGATGATGGAGGCTATAACTTACAAAACAAATTGGAGGGGAAATCAGAAGATCAAGAAGACTCAAGAAAGGAGTCACGGAAATAATTTGAGAAAGTGAAGTCAAGTTTGAGTGCCATGAACCCTTCACAGTCCCTATTCAATATGGAAGCGAAAGTGGACATAAAGCTATACCAAGGTGAGATCGATGCATTAAAACCGAATCATTGGTTGCAACAACTAGAATTTTATTTTAGGATTCACCATATAGATGAAGGGTAGAAGATTTCATTTGCTATATTTAAGTTAGAGGTCCATGCTTTATCCTAGTGGGAAAGCCACACGAAAACACTTAGGCTGGAGGGTGATCCGCCAATACCTATGTGGGAGGACTTCAAAACCCTCATCAAGTTCCAATTCTACCCTATTGGCTATGTAGAGGACCAATAGATCCGGTGGCGCTACTTGAGGAATAGGCAGGGGCAGAGTGTACAGGAGTACACCACTGAGTTTATAAAGATGGCCATCATGTTGGGTATCTCTCCCAAGAACCCATATGAACTCCTCAAGTATCTGGGGGGTTTACATAGTCATATATGAAAGAAAATGATTCTCTTCAATCCTAGGACAATGGATGAGGCATGTGTATAGGTACAATACTTGGAAAACATAGGCCAAAAGAAGGGGAAACCAAGTGGTTCAAAGAAGAAAGAGCACCAGGAAGCTTCCAAGGAGGGGAAGAAGAAGTGGAAATGGGGAAAATATAAGAATATATTAGCCACTAAACATTAGTGCAAAGATCCCAACAACCATTGCAATCATTGCAACATTAATGGCCACGTCGAGGAAAAATGATGGAAACTACATCTAGAGATAAACTCAAAGAACAACAAGAAAAAAAAAGAAAAAGAGACTTCTAGCCACATATTCGTGCAATCAACCATTGAAAGTAGCTCATATGTGGATGAAAAGATTGTCTGCACATCTATGCAAGAGGAGGCAAATCTGAGTAGCCTTCATCACTAGGAAGAGAAGGATATGACCAAGCTCTTCCACATCAATATTCAGGCCAAGAAGACCAAGATATATGCTATGTTCGACTCTGGTTCATAGGATAATCTCATAGCAGCAGATCTGATCAACAAGCTTGGATTGGAGGTTCACGATCATCCTTGCACCTATCCATTGAGTTGGGTAAACAAGGATGCAAATATAAAGGTAACGAAACAATGTCAGATTAAATTTGTTATAAGTGTTGATTTTATTGATGAAGTCGATTTGGACGTAGTACCCCTTGATGTATGTGGCATAGTGTTTGGAAGCCTTTACATGTATATGAGGGATGCAATATTCATGCAAAGAGACAACCAATACCGACTGATAAAGGATGGGAATTCCTACATCATCAATGCACATAAAGGCAAGTAAAAAATCTCACTAATAAGTGTCAACCAAGCCAAGAAGTTGATTAGTTCTAGTAAGAAATATGTTTTTCTTATCTTAAAAGAAAATCAGTTTGATGACGAGTCAATGAGAGTGAACGTATCCCTAGAGGGGTGTACTAAAGAGAAGACGCATCAGTTGGAGGAGTTTCTACAAAAATACAGAGGATGTTCAAGGATCCTAAAGGGATACCAACTAAGAGGGATGTGGAACACAAAATACGGTTATTGCCATACTCCCCCTTTGCCAAATATTGGGTTGTATAAAAAATCAATTCTACAAGAAAATGAGGTGAATTAGTTTCAACAATTGTTGGAGCAGGGTGTGATTCAATCAAGCACCTCACCTTGTGGGTCACCCATTATAATTTTTCCCAAGAAGGATGGGACTTGGAGAATGCGTATTGATTATAGGGAATTGAACAAGATCACACTAAAAAATCAGTACCCTCTTCCAAGGATTGATGATCTGTTGGACTAACTGCATCATACCAAGTACCTCACTAAGATGGATTTGAAATTAGGATATCACTAGGTACGAGTCAAAGAAGAAGATACCTGGAAGAATACCTTGAAAACAAGGAAAGGTTTGTATGAGTGTTTGGTTATGCCATTTGGTTTATGTAATGCACCAGTTACATTTATGAGACTAATGAATGCTATTTTATTCCCTTATCTAGATCCATCTGTTATTGTTTATTTGGATGATATACTGGTTTATAACACTACCTAGGAGGAGCACATATCACATCTTACACATGTGTTAGAGACTTTGAAAAAGCATCAACTGGTGGCCAATCTCAAGAAATGTGAGTTTTCTCAATAGTATTTGATGTATTTTGGGTAGGCGATTTGTGGAGGGGAGCTCAAGATAGATCCCGCAAAGATGGAGGCCATCATGAAATGGTCAGTTTGTACGAATGTCACTGAAGTTAAGAGTTTTTTTGGGGAAGAACAATACTTGTGGAAATTCATATCTTCATTTTTCAGTTGTAGCTGCACCACTACATGCCATAAAAATCAATGGTAAGAGCTTTCAGTGGGGGAAGAATCAACATAATACCTTTGATGAGATGAAAAGAAAGATCAGTCAAGAACCGATGTTCACACTACCTAACTTGTAAAATCCCTTCGAAGTGGAGACATATGCAAGTGGGTATGCCATGGGAGAAGTATTGATGCAAGGAGGAAGGACCATATGTTATCATTATGAATTATTTCATGGGGTGGTTCTCAACTACCCTACCTACAAAAAGGAGCTCTATGCCTTGGTACAAGATGTCAAAAAGTGGAAGCACTACTTGATGGGCAAGGAAACCATCAGTCACGCAGATCACCAACCACTATAGTATTTGTAGGCCTAGAGTAAGCTATAACAAACCAGGCATTGCAAGTGGATGAAGTTTTTACAACAATTTCATTTGGTCATAAAGTATAATAAGGGTAGCACAAATAAGTTGGAAGACATGATTTCACAACCACACATATCCAAGATTACAACTTTGGGAAATATGATTCACATGGATCCTTTTACTCATGATGCATACATAGAGGCATACACATAAGATGAGGACTTCAAGGAGGTGTTTCAATAGCTACAGGGCCAAATTCATATAGAAGAAGGTGTCGACAAGGCTGGCTATCATTTCCATAATGGATTACTTTACACGCATGACAAGCTCTATGTACCTAACGGTGAATGATTGCAACTTATCAAATATGCTCACACCTCCAAGGTTGCATGACATTTTGGTGTTGGGAATATAGTTTCCAATTTACAAAGGTATGCGTACTCGCATAAAATGCAAGAATATGTAGCAGAATATATTAGAGGATGTACACTTTGTTGTACCAACAAGCCCAATAACATAAAGTAAGGTCTATACCACCCTTACCTGTACCCACTTGACTTAGGGAAATCATTTCCATGGATTTTTTGGTAAGTTTACCAACCACACGAAAGGGACATGACCATTTGTTTGTGGTAGTTGACAGGTTCAATAAAATGTGCATTCTCATGCCTTGTAAAAATGCCATCAAGGGACATGAAGCAACACAATTTTTCTTTGAATAGGTCTGGGTGCACTTTGGTATACCAAGGAGGATCATCTTATATAGGGATACCAAGTTTCTCAGTTCATTTTGGACTACATTGTGGGAGAAGATGGACACTAATGAAGAGGTCTACAAGATTCCATCCACAGACAGATGGGAAGACATAAGTATTCAATAGGAATTTGGTGCAAGTTTTGAGGGGTTACAATTAGAATCATTTGAATACCTAAGATGGAAATTTGATCTATATACATCACTCTTATAATAGAGCAGTCCACACTTCTAATGGTAAGTCACCTTTTGAAACTTGCTTTGGGTATTTGTTACCTTCACCCTTAGATGTTGTATATGGATCACAATGAGGAGTGAGGTAGGACCTCAAAGGAGATTCATTAAAAGAAGAAAAAAATGTTGAGAATATCAAGCAGATCCATTTGCAAGTACAAGAGACACTGAAGAAGTTACATGAAAAGTAGACGGCTAGGCATGACCAACATAGAACATAGAGAACATTTAGAGTGGGAGACAGAGTATGGTTACAACTAAATAAGGAAAGGATATAGGGTCTTGGTAAGAAGATTAAGGCTTTGTGTTATGGTCCTTTTGAGGTATCGAAAAATGTGGGAGATAATGCCTACAAAATCAGTCTACCCCCATACATGCACATTTACTCAGTAGTGAATGTGGAGAATATCAAACTCTATGAGCTTTCCATGTTGGATCAAGAGGAGGAGAAGGTCCTACCTTCCATAGAGGAATTAGCCCCAAATGCTCAGGAAGAGTTGGAATATGACACATTTTATCAAAAGTGGTCTAGAACTAAAAGACAGGGGCAACGTGACCTTTGGTAGATTGGGTTGAAATGACAACTTCTAGGAAAAACAAAGTGGTGCTTGAGGGATAAGGTAGAGGAAAATTTTACTCACCTCAATCAGTAAATCTTTTGGGGATTGAAAGCCTCCCTAAATGGGGAGGTATGATTTTTGTTGGATCATTATATTATTTTTAATTATCTTAGTACTTTCTAGGTGGAAAAAATTGAAGGAATCATCTTGTAGGGCCATTTCAGCGACTAGTCCAAATTTAGAAATTTGGGTCCAAAACATTTTCTGAAATATTTCAAATCCATTTTGAGGCATCAAATGACATTTTTTTGGTACAAACCATAATTTGAAGGAATATTTTATATTATGCACACTGATAACTTTAAAACGGTGCAGACCATTTTTCAATAGGAGTTCGTATGAGAAAGTTATGTCTCCCTCAAGTTGGCCTACCGTATTGATCACCATGGTACGAGTGGATGCCATGTCAACCTCCATTACTTAGACACATGGGGATATCGATGTAGTGTATATTCTAAGAACATTCTATAAGTTCCAAAACATTATCAAAATTGAAGGTTGAGGAAGTGAAAACCCTACTCCTAGATGGCTATCGGGTTATGTTAAATACTGGGCCACTAGGAGGAGAAGGAGTTCCATTTTTTTGCATTGTATCGTGTTCCATAGTTGAGAAAAATATATGAGAGTGGTATTCTATGAGAATAATAGAGGAGTATATATTATATAGTAGACATACAATGCACATATCAAAGGAAACTCCATAGAGTGTTCCTCTTTCTTTGTACTTGCATAATTTCCATACCAGAGAAAAGAGGGTAGAGGAGTCTCACCTTCTAGCTGGGTTTTCTCTTGTAAGGGTTTCCCAGAGAAAATATTTGTGTTATCTTGTGGATGGTGTGTGATTTTATTTTACTATTCTCTATTTTATGCATTTTATCTTTTTCATTCATAATCAGAAAAAATAGTAACTAAATATTCTGGAATTTAACCTTCATAGTGTAGATTTCAGTTTTATTAATTATATATGTTGTGACGAACTATTCCAGTGGAATATCCAAAACAATTTACAGATCACATGTATACATGTCAAATGCAACATAGAAAGTGAGTCATTTCAATGTAAAATCCATTAGATAGATCATGTTATAAACCATTTTCAAACTTCACATTAGCTCATAAACTTATACAATTGTCCAAGTTTAGGCATGGGAGGATCATCATTAACCCTTATTATGTGTCTTGGTACCTAGGAAAATGAATATTTCCCAAGAAACACATCAAGGATCATGTGTAATGACATATGGTATGGTTTGGAGTTTACTTCATGGGTGGTGGCATAGTCATGTAAGGTTATGTATGATATTCATCCTCATGAGCATTGTTACCCCCTCACTTCTAGGGGTAACTAGAGGAGAATGTTTCTCCATGATCCACAATGAAAACAACAGTTTCGATGATGACAATCCATATTCTTGTAATACATATCCATGAGATGCTATGAAATAATATTTGATAATTGAAATACATATGCATTAAGATTGCAAACAATATTTTACTACTCTTTGAATGAGATAATATAAACAAAAAAAAAATACTAAGAAAATATCTCCACCTTAGTTGAATATCATCAATTGTAGGTAGTCCAACAAGTAGTATAAATATGTATTTTATCATGCAAATTGTAGGTTGGGAAAAGCCTGACCCAATCCATGGGATGGCGATAACGGTGGGAGATTCTACCCACTGTCACCTTAGATAAACCCTCCCCTCGCTATAGTGAAGGATATATCCAACAAAAGGGGGGAATCCCGGGTGGCCCTAGGGGGAAATGAGATGGAAAGTGATGTTATGGAAGTGAACCTCCTATAGGTCAAACTACTAAGCAGAGGATGGCTCGAAAATGATTCTCAAAGATGGTTAAGGGTTTCCAAGTGCTTGAATACATGTAGAGGGTTGTTGTACCTTCTCGAGACACAAGAAAACACAAGATACGAGAACGATAATATAATGGAAACGAAAGTGAATATTGTTGTCCCAATTATCAAAAATATATAATGATACAAATCAGAAAATGAAATAGTAATAAGAGCTTCTAAACAAGTCACTAAAATCCAAGAGAATATACAAGAAATTAGCTATCAATTACTAGTGAAACTCAAGTATGATAGCACAAGACTTTAGCAACAATTAAAGGATGTTAAGTACAAGTATTGAAGATATATTATTACAGCCTTATGGCTGTAGAAAAAAATTTCTACAACAGAAAATTCCAACCATCTAAACTTGCAAGTAAACCACCCAAAATAAGCACAACAACTAGTAGAATAACTTGGTAGCTTTCTGGCAAATTATGACGGAAAGAAAATGAGTAAATTTGAAAGTTGTGAAGTGTTTTGATGCAACCCTAATGGCTGTATCATAAAATTATTATATCAACAATAAATACTTGGAGAACCAAGATTCCCTAGTGGCCTTAGCTAGCTTTAAGCATATAGAAAAAATTCCAATTTAAACAATTTCAATATCTTGTGATTCCATGTATCCCAATGCAATGATTTTTTTTGTCCAATGAAAGAGACTAGTGCCTTTAACTTTTGTGTTATGGATTCTTTTAAATGAGAGAGATATATGTTCTATTTCCTTGGGGGTGTAAGCCCTTTTACTCCCTAAGGAAAGCGAAACTAGCTAGGAGAAACCTAGGAGGGTGTAACCCTTTACTTCTCCTAATATTCCTTTGTGAAAAAAATTATTCCAAAAAAATTATGATGGGATCATTGGGGTTGTATGCACTTATACTCCCCAAAATATTAACAAATTAACCGTGTAACCAATAAAAAAAAAAATATCAAGAGAGATTCCTTACCTAGTCCAAGCATTATCAAGATAAACTCCTTTTAACTAGGAACAATCTACCATAAAAGAAAGAAATATACTCCAAGAAATATATCACCTTACTTATTCATCCAATAGCCAAGACAAATAATCAAAAGAGATAGTAGCAAGAGAGATAGCTAAAATTTCCCAAATAGTGCGTTAATTTCAGCCAAGGAGTCTCTCTCCAAGTGAGAGTGTTATATCCAAAATGAAATGAAATGTTTCTTATTTATAAAAATACCATTAAAAGTGTTTGTCCACTTAATTTTAGGGTAATCAAAAAGTAAGAGGTCAACAACCCTTACTTTTCACCTTACATCATTTAAATTCAAATCTATTTAAAAAAATGCACATAAGAAACGCTAATATGACGTCATCCCTATTCTAGGGTGACATTTTGACATTTTTTTCAAGTTGTTCGAGAACATAATGGAAGTAATTGGGCCTTATAGAGACTCCCTCTCATGTGCTAAGGTTTCTTGCTTTAAACAAATCCTTCTCCCATAAAAATGTGCCAACTATCCATTGTCAAAACCTCCACTTCCAAAACCCTAGCCCTAGGGTGACGTCAAGCTCCTCAAGTGTTATGTTTTGGCCTCAAGAGAAAAACATTGAGCTATAAATGGACCAGGATAGATCCTCCAAGGTGTCTCTCAGGTCTCCAAAGGATACCATCATCGTTCGGTGTGTGGGACATGGTATCTAGCCTATGGGCTTCAAGCCCCAAGGAAGCCCAAGCTTGGCTTTTTCTTCCAAATTTGTCCACCAACTAGGTCCTGCAAAGACAATGAATACGCCCTCCAAGGATCTCAAGAAAAATGCATCATGATAAGTAAACTAAATCAATAAAATAGCCACCTAAGCATGTGCATCAAAAAATGCCTCATCAAACTAAACAAGTGCTCAAAGACCCTATGCAATTTTCCAGGTGGAACCCCTGTCTAATTCATGTGGAGAAGATGATATGAATGGGGACAAGACTCTTGGGCATGGGGTTCGTGACATACAAGGGATCGTAGTGTATCATTTATGGGTTCCTTTGTAGAGTGTGTGTTGCACCTTCATTTTCTATGCGTAATTTTTCCAAGCCCATTTATTTCCTTTTGTTCTTTTAAGATGTTTCCAAGTTGAATCTAGGGTGGGGCTTCTACCTAAGCATGAAAAACAATTCCGACCTTGAATCTACCCTAGTCACATTATGCTTCCCTAAGTTGAATAAAAATTGTGGGACTTCTACCTAAGCGTGAAAAACATTGCCGACACATGCCCTATCTTGGTTGGCATTTTTTCATTTGTTATTTTTCACAGGTCCCATCAATTTATTATGACAGGAATTTTATTGTCCTTGGGATCTCTGGGCGAGAATCTAGAAGGTTTATGATTGGATTTTATTTTTTCCATCTACAAACCACTGGGGATTCAACCCCTTCTTCCCATGAAATGAGGGAAAGTCCCTTCTTAGGTTGGTACACTTGAAAATCCCAAAAGGTAAGGAGGCGAGGGGATGAAGTGTGGAAAGTGGTAAGTGTGATTGAGAATGGCATGATGACTTGTCAAGGGGACCCTCTAGTAGAAAACCTATCCCTAAGGGTGACCACTTACTAGGGCGCAATATCAACCACCAAGGTGAAACAAGGCAAAGAGCATAACTTCCAAGCAGACGTTACATAAAAAAAAACAATTTTAATTGAAACAAACTCAAATGACTCAAATATTGAAATGACACTCACCATAATACCTTGCTTGTACCTCATGGATTAAGACCTAATGTCTTCTGGAATCTGGCTAATGTGGTGATACCATCTTGATGAACCTAAGATATGTGGTGGTGAGGTTGGCCTTTGTTTGTGCAAGTGGACACTGTCAACCAAATTCCTCTTGGTACTCCATGTATGCAACTCGAGGTCCTCGAGACATCATCTTCTCAGTTATCCCTAGGAAATGGGGATAACATATGGATCCTACTTGGGGACATGTACTTGTCATAGAGTACATGATAACTGAAGTATCTCCTGGTGTACTTGCGCTTACACTAAAACATAAAACTGTAAAATCTAGGGTGGTTCTATCACCCTTTGTCCATATAAATTAAAACTCAAAATAACTACTAATCTATAAAAAAACATTTTGCATTTTTTTTTCAAATTTCTAAACTAAACATGTAATATGATGAAATCAATATGCAAGTAGAACAAAATGAAACATGAAGTGAAACTAAACTACCATGAGAAATAAAAATGCAAATGCAAGAAAGCAATGTGATCTACCTACTTACCTGGGCCCATGGCCCATGGAGATAGAGTGTCAAGCGATATCAGGTGAAGTCATATAACCGATGCAACCTGTTGATCATTGTGCGGTAAAATATATGCACAAATTTAGCAACATTAAATTATCAACCGGGGCTCGTAATCTTCTAGGTGCAGGCACAATATATGAAGGATTGGAATTAGTCTAGCCTAATATAAATCCGACAAACACACTTCAAAATGGAATGAATGAAATAAAACCTGGGATTAAAATCAAAATGCAGGAAGTAAAGTGCAAGAATCAAAAGTACAAGAAATAAAACTAAGTACAGGAAATTTAAACTATGGGAAAGCCAAATTGAAGCAAACTAGTTAAAGGAAAACATAATCAAACAATTAGAAAACAAAATCTAAATTCAAACTATGAAAATGAAGTGCCCTCGAAACAATACACCCAAGAAAGAAAGAAAGAAAAATGATGAAATTGAAATGAAGAGGAAGGCGAAGTGAGAGAAAAATGAAGAGATAACGTAAAAGAAATGTCCTCTATCAAGTTCATGTTCACTTATTCTTAACTCCATGCATATGAGACAACATTACAATATTTACATAAAAAATTATTAACAAATGATAAAACAATTAACAATAAAATAATACACTAATAGAAAAGAATAAAAGACAATAACTTAATAACAAACTAACATAAATAT
>JASDQU011175054.1:9413-19598 GCA_032191745.1 Picea mariana
AGGATTCTATCACTTGGGTTTTCATTGCAGGGCCTTGGACATCAGATCTAGTGCTTTCTGAGACAGTTTTATGGCTCAGATTATTTCTTGAGAAGTGGGGCGAATTGAAGAGAAGGAGGGCTTTTTTGAGATCCAGATCTAGTCCGTTTGGAGGGGTTACACTTCAGATCTGACCCTGAGAATTTACCTAGTGACTTGCAGTGTCCCGATCTATATTTCTGGAGAGTTTCAGAGAATTTGGAGGCCTTCTTCAGCAGGGCCGAATTATCTAGGGTTTCAGTCATCCAGTGGGGCGCACCATTTAGTGGGGGATTTCAGATCTACAGAGATTGAGAGGGATCTTGGAGATTCGATCACCTGGGTTGTTCTTACCATCACCCGATCTATCAGTTGGCATATTTATTAGGGTGATTGGACACTTTTAGCAGCATTTCCGAGTTGTTGAGGGTTTCAACCTTCTATTGGAGCATGTCATTCTTCAGCTGGAGAGTTTGGCATTCAGATCTTCTTGTATTGATCTTCATTTCTTATTCAGCCTTTGGAGGCTTATTTTGTATTGTTGGGAGCATTTTGTAGCAGCTCATATCTATTGCTTGTATGGCCATTTAAGGGTTATGTCAGATCGGCCATCTATTGTATTGATCTTACATTTCCCATAATAAAAAGGTCAGATCTTTGCTTGTGCTTCTACATCTTGAATATATTGTGATCTCCATGTGTTGATGAATCTTGTATGCACTTAATAANGGGATCATTACACTAGATTTGTACTTAAAGACGACGGAAATGAAGACCCTGGATCTTATCATTTTCATCCAGGTTGTGATGGAGTATTCATGAATTTGTACTGACACATAGATCCACTGTGTATGTCTCGTGGCTATGTCTGCATTTGAATTCTTTTATAGCATAGATCCACAGTCTATTCCTGGTGGCTATGTCAAATCATGATGACATGGATCCATAGTGTATGTTTAGTGGCCATGACTCACTTGACACTTATGATTAGAGTCACTTGTAGTCTGAGCATGGGAATTCCTACCTCAGAGATGGTAAGATATCATGCAGATGCTTGTTTGTTTGCAGGTTCCTGATCGATGTGTTTCTTATTTTCGACACACACATTCTACAAAGCATTTCAGTTGTCACGAGTTCCAGCTTCATACTTTGGTGGGAATTCTGTTACAGATTATTTTGTTCACCTCTATGATCACCTGACGACATGTGTTCATGTTCCCTAAAAATATTAAAAGAGACTTTCTCCATGGGAAAAGTGATTTGCTTTCCTCTGCCAAAAACCATATGAAGGAAGGTCATCACACCCTGCTATATGCATGGGGTGCAACGATGCCTGATCTTCGCACTCTGCACTATACCTAGACTGCGACATCATTGCATACTGCTAGTGCATAGGGTGTGATGATGCTTAAAGCATGGGAAAATTTAAATTTCATGAATGTTTTAGAAGGGAATCTTCTAGAAGATGAGGTGGCCTCTAATCGATTTGGATCTTGCTCGCTTCTCTGATTTGGTGGGATCATCATAATCTCCTCATCCATCTCTCTTTCACACTATATAAAGAGGGATCTCTCAAGGAAAATGCTAAGGTTGAATATGCTAAGAATTGTATGGAGAGTTCTGCTTCAGATTATGTCTGAGAGCTTTGCTTTAGTTCTTCAAGTCAGGTTGTGGATCTTCTTCATTCAAGGAATTGGAGCAAAGGTGTGTGTGTTGGAGAAAAGAGTCATCGAAAGGGGACCTTGCAACATCAAGGCATGGGTTGTATTCTCCACTTTCTATTCACTTAATACAGTAATGCATTTCTTCCCTATATAAACATCTTGTCTTCTATTGTATAATTCCTTGATCATATATATAAACTTCATTAGACTGTATATATCTTTGTTTTCCCTCTTTGTTGGTTTGTGATTCTTGGAGAGGCTTACTATTCTACAAACCCAAGGAAGGAGCTACAAGGACGACACTAGCAAGGATCAGGCGTCGTTTAAAAGGTATGTCACTTGTAACTCATTAAACTAGTTCATATGATAATGGAGTTTAAGGTGAAGTGTGCATTCTATTCTGTTTTGTTCTAGTTTCCAGTGGGATCTAGGGAGATCTATTTGTGTCCGCACTTACCAATTAATCCGATAACACTAGAATTTTTTTTAGATATGGGATCTTGTTGAATGGATAGATTTGGTCCTTAACACTTTTCTACCTTCCCTACTGGGGAACCAACACAAAGAAGGATTGCAAAGACTGCAATTGTAATTATTCTTCAAAATTTACAATCCTTTTGTCGTATACATTATGTGAGACTCGGTTTCAAAGGATGCAGACTAAGATTTGCATGTTACACATGTTGGAAGCACTAATTTGGTGGCCAAATTCAAAATTTTGAACTCATGAACATGGAATTTTGTGGCTTGGAAGTCCATGAAAACCCTATTTTACCCCTCATTGTTACCATTACCTAAGTGAGAGAACATCAATTATGCCTATGGTTTATACATTGATCTGTGGAGTTGATGAAAGAGATTTCAGAACAAAAAGCATGCATGTATCCAATATTACAAGTGGACAAAGAGGCAATAGATATAGTCCAAAATGGAAAGCATACCTTCTAATATCATTGTTCATCATCATATTAATGCTATCAAAGAGGTGAGTGATTTCAGCCGTAAGGTGAATTCTATAGATGGCAACAATACATTTCCCTGTACCTGAGTCAGTTTTGACGCTGAAACAAGGAACTAGGAGGGAACAAGAAACAACATTACAAGGGCTGAGGAAGGGGATGTTGATATGCTATTAGATGTTGCCTCTCACACAAACCCTTGCATGCAGATATATGACAATACCACATACCACTGATAATTTTGTTACATGCGAAGATATGACAATACCACATAGAACTTTGATAATTTTAGTTTTTTAACTATATTAAGCCAAATCGATAGAAGAAAAAAATTAGTTTGAAAACTAAAACCATAATTTTGTTGTTGGGAATAAATCAAATTAAAATATAAAAACACAAAACTCAATACTAAAACAATTTGTCACTAATAAAAAAAACTATTACAATGTCCTTCCTTCTCACACAAATTGTTGCATGTTGAGATATGACAATACCACATAGCACTTCGACAATTTTGTTGCATGTGGAGATATGACAATACCACATAGCACTTTGACAATTTTGTTTTAAGTCAAATCGATAAGCTTTTGAAAACTAAAAACCAGCGTTTTGTGTTTGGAATAAATCAAATTAAAATATAATAACACATAACTCAATACTAAAACAATTTGTCACTAATAATTAATTTAAAAACTATTACAATGTCCTTCGACATAGATAAATAACCAACATGTGTTAACTCTTTTTTTATTACAGAACTTGAAACTTCTTAATTGAATGAATTGAAGTATTTGATAATTTATTAAACCAGATTTATTTGGGAAAGAAATTCTAAATTGATTTATAAATAAAAAGAGATTATAGATGTGTTTAGCATTTCAATTGTATAGAATTTGGTTTTCAATTGACTTATTTTTCTATTTTTAATAAAAATAGGAAAAGAAAATGTACACGAAACTTGGTTTTGGAGAGAATTATCTATCTAATTCTTAAAAAAAACATGGAATATTATAAAAGTTCAAGGCAATATATAACTATACACATTTTATACGATCATTTGCTTAAAAAACATCTTGATACAGGAAAAAAAACTAAAATTATTAATTTACATTATTTCATTTTTCAAAAGCTATAACAACAAAGTTTAAATAGTGAACAAAGTTTAAATAGTGATTTAGTATAAAATATTTGATGATATTAAATTGCCATTGTTTGCAAATTGCATCTAATGATTTTGACTTCCAATTACTTAGACATTTCCATTTGCCTTTTTATAAGGTATGTTAGTTTTAAAATGAATACATGAAGTATATATAAAACTATCATATTACAAACTACATTCATATCATTTTATATAATCATTTTTTTCAAATAAATACTTTGATATAGATAAAAACTAAAATGATTTATTTACATTCTTTCAAAAATTATAACAACAAAGTTTAAATAGTAATTCAATATAAAATGTCTGATGATATTATGATGTCATTAGTGTAATTTGTTTCTAGTGTTTTTAACTTTGACATTCCCATTTACTCACGTTAGTTTTAAAATGAATATATCTATATAAAATTATGAACCTTATGCAATTTTAATGATAATATTTGATGATATGAAATTGATGTTTTGTAATCACCAAGAAAGATAGCTTGTTAATAAATAAAATTTTTAATAAAGATGTTAATTGGGTTTAGCTCAGGTGGTTGGGAGGAATGGTTGTTTTTTTTTTCCTAGCATGTATGTGACTGGTGGGACTATCCTTTGGCTAAGAAACGACGACCTAGAGGCATCTAAGCCATCAAAATAACTCAGTGATCGCACCTAGCTTGAGTCATACTAACCCCTAACTAACTGGAGTTTTTAAGCGTTTCCTCCCAACTATAACAGGTTTCAACCCTAGGTCGCCGTACAAATGAAACCCTTCGAAACGAATCATGCTAACAGAATTTGAATCATTGAAAAGAATGATTATTATTCTCCCCACCCAAATTCTATTTCCACAAAAATAATAAAAAAAAAATTAAAAAACACACTAACCATAATTTTATATTTTATGAAAATGTACACAATATTTAATCGAAGTGTACACAATATTTAAAAACCCGAGTGCATTATGTTTAAAAAATGTGGGCTTTCTCAAATTGTCACATAGATGCCGTGTAGGTAACTTTTCAAAACTCGCACGTTCTTCATAAAAATGCATGTGCTTTATATTACCTATGCATTATTTTGAACATTACAAAATATAAATGACTTATTAAAAAATATAAATGAGATATAAAAAATGCATGTGTTTTATATTACCTATGTATTATTTTTAACATTACAAAATATAAATGCTTATTAAAAGATATAAACAAGTTATTATAAAATTTCATAATCGTTAATTTTATTATTAAAATTGTTGTAATATCTAATTTTAATGATTTTTAATTCATTTAAAAGATTTAGAATAGAGTTACAAATTTGATATTATAAATTTTGGGGGCAATTTTTTATTTTTTATTTTGTTTTTAAACGGGATAAAAAAATATTTTAACATTAAAAAGAGTATTTTTTTTTTTCATAATAATTAACCTCTTTATATTTTTAGGTGAGACTTTTGTAGATACACTCTTTTTTTTTTTTTTTTNATTGCTAAGTAAAAAATAATAGTGTCATGAATACAATATATTTGTGAAGGTGGTGACTTATTATTATCTAAAACAAAAAAAATATTTAATAATGGTATTACTATCTTAAATATGCTTTATTAGAAATATTTTTACTTAATGAGACCTTGAACCACTACAAAGACATTACATTTTAAATATATGGCGTGGGATATGAGTGTTATTAGGTGGTTTTGCACACCAAGGATGGGTTTTGGGCTTTTAATCGTGGTCCAAGAGGAAAACAAGAGCCTTAGTCAATAAATGAATTTTTTAAGGACCATAGCCCATGAATGAGACCTTAAAGCACCACATATGCCCTCTAAAACCACCACATATGCCCTTTTAAGGGAATATTTAGTGTTTGATTAGGATATGGGACCATTTTGAGGTTTTGCGCTCTAAGGATGGGTCTTGAAGCTATAATCATGGTTAAGGGAGTAAATGTTGGACTACGATTTTTGTTAGACCGAAACCCGTAGGAATTCATCCATGCCACAATCACCAGAGTTAGGATCCATGAGAGGGGGTTAACCCATGTCGTGAAACTCACGGGAAGCGTTGAACCCAATGTCCAACAATCTCCCCCCCAGTGCATGTCGAGAGAGTTTCAAACTTGAGACATGTCACTCTAATACCATTTGTTGGACTATGATTGTCGTTAGACCAAAACCCACATGCATTAATCTCCGCCACAATAGTCAAAGTTAGGATCCACGAGAGGGGGTTAACCCATGTCACGAAACTCATGGGAAGCATTGAACCCAATATCCAACAGTAAATCAAAGACCTTAGGACCATAAATGGAGCTTCTAGGGATATGATCCAAGAGCAATTTATCAAACCACTATATAGACCCTTTAAAAGGGATCTTTGACCTCTAATAATGGTATGGGTGTTGTAAAGAGGATTTGCAAAGAGAGGATGGGTTTGAAGGCCATCATCATGATCCAGAGAAAAACTTTGTCCTTAGGCCCTAAAGAAATGTCATAGGGTTAATGAGCCATGAACAAGGCCTAAAACAACCTCACAATATCGAAAAAATGGGATCTTTAGACCACAACAAGGACATTGACGTCATTGTGAGGTTATGCACTTTAGGGATGGATCTAGGGCTTCGACCATTGTTGAGGGAGGAATGAAAACACCTCATCCTGTAAAGTGGAACTAATATAGTTCATGGACCATGAACAAAGTCTCAAACCACGATACATGGCCTTTAGAGGTGATATTTGGCCTCTAAGTAGAATATGGCATCATTAGGAGACTTTGCATATTAGGGATGGGTCTTAACGATTTAACTATGACCGTGGAAGAGAAAAATAAGGGCCTTAGTCCATTAATGAATATTTTAGGGCCCAAAGGGTATAAACAAGTCACAAAACCATCACACAAGGCCTCTATAATGAATCTTTACCTTTTGAGTAGGATATGGGTGTCATTACGATGATTTGCGACACCAAGGATGGGTCTTGAGGCATTAACCATGGTTAGGGGAGAAAATCAAGGGACTTAGACCTTAAATGAAGCTTATTGGGCTCATGGGCCATGAATAAGGCATTGAACCAGTAGAAAGGCCCTCTAAATGGGATCTTTCACCTCTAAGTTGGATATGTGCACCATTAAGAGTTTTTATGTAGTAGGGATGGGTCTTAGGGAATTGATCATTGTTGAAAAAGAAAATAAGGGCCTTGGGATTTAAATGAATCTTCTAAGTCTCATAGACTATGAACTATGTCTGTAAAGACCACATAGTTCATATGGAATGGATCTTTGTCCTCTTGGTGGGATATGGGCATCATTAGGATAATTTACACACCAAGGATGGGTCTTTAGGCCTTCTCCATGGTAGGAGAGGAAATAAGGGGACTTAGGGCCTAAACTAATCTTATAGGGCTCATGGGCCATAAATGAGGCTTTGAACCACAAAAAATGTTTCCTATATGGAATCTTTGGCTTTTGAATGGGATATGAGTGCCACTAGGAGGTTCTATGCATTATGAATGGATCTTGAGGTCTTAACCATGGTAAAGGGAGGAAAATAAGGGATTTATACCCAAAATGAAGTTACTAATGCCCAAGGGCCATGGATGTGGCCTAAAGACACTGCACAAAATTTTTAGATGAGGTATATGCCCTAGAATGGGATACATGCACCATTAGGAAGCTTTGCACATCAGGGATGGGTCTTAAGGCCTTGACCACGGTCATGGGAGAAAATCAAGAGTCTTTGCCCTTAAATGAAGCTTCTAGGGCTCTAGTTCATGAACAATGACTCAAACCACAACATGAGGTATCTAAAGGGGATCTTTGGGCTCCACCAAAATATGGATACCACTGTAAGATTTTGCACACCAATGATGGGTCTCATGGACTCAACCATGGTTGAGAGAGAAAAATAAGGGTCTTAAGTCCTGAATGAAGCTTATAGGACACAAGGTCCATGAACAACTCCTAAAAAACCACACATCTCCTCTATAGGGAATCTTTGGTTTTTTAGCAAATATGAATGCTATTAAGTTGTTTTGTGCATCATAGATGGGTCTTGAAGCATTAACCATGATCAAGGAAAGAAATTACAAAACTTATATTATAAATTAAGCTTCTTTAGTTCATAAAACATGAATAAAGCCTAAGACTACCACAAAGGAACTCTAAAGAGTATATTTGCCCTCAAAATAAGAAATGGTACCTCTATGAAGTTTAAGAAGTTTTGTACAATATGAATGGTTTTCAAAATCTTCATCATAAATAGAGGAAGTAAAGCTTTTAAAACTCAACCCCAAACTACCACATAGACCCTAGACCCTTTTAGGTGGACCTTTGATCAAGTGTAATATAAGTAACCTTAGAGCATTTATACAACAAAAATGGATACCCTTTTAGGTGGACCTTTGATCAAGTGTAATATAAGTAACCTTAGAGCATTTATACAACAAAAATGGATATTAAAACGTGGGAACCATCTATCTAACTTAGCACTAATATATAAATACTATCCATCACTTCTTCCCTAACGTCTACTTTTAGCGAGGCCCACTTGGTTTTGTAAATCACTATTTGAGGCAAACATATCCACAAATATCTTCCTATGACATAGACTTAGCACTAAAATATAAATAAATAATATATGTCACTTCTTTCCCAACGATTAATATTCAAGGGGCCGGGGGTCCACCCATTTCCCACTCAAGTGCGGTTCCTTCGGATATTAGCAAGGCCAACTCACATGTTGATGAGGCCACTTTCTAAGTGGTTAACAATTACACTCTCATTGGTATCATCTAATGTCTACGTTTTATCACGTTCACCCTCCACATAGTTTCGTAATCATCGCATCGATAAAGAGGAAAGCTCCACTACTTTTAGTGGGAGACAACGAAGCCACACGTTTGGAAAATTGCAGCATATCTTGAAATTATTTGTTTTTAGCCGCCGGCCACGGACTCTAGTTTTGGCCTTGAAGTCAAGGAAGCGGCCTAAAAGTCAACGAAACCTGACATCATATTAATTAAAAACAATCTTTAGATTTTATGGAATTATTTGTCTTCATAATTTTCACTTTTTAAATTATTGTTTTAGTAGTTCAAGAAGTTTGAATTCATATTAGTTAAAATTAGATTATATTTTTCAATTTAGAAGTTAATGAAACTATATTTTTGGTTTAGAAATTAATTAAGTTTAACATCATATTAGTTAAAATTAGCAACAATCACTTTATAAAAGTTAGTACATTAATATATTAGTATATATAAATCCACTGTCTATTAATGTTTAATATATAACAAGAATGCATAAATATAATGTATAAATTAAAGTATTGATTTACATTAGGTTACAATGTAACGTATTAATTGATTGCTACATTAATAATGTAACTTATTAATTGATGGATACATTAATAATGTTAATATATTAATTAATTAATACATTATTAATTAATATATTACTAAAATATGAATACACTAATAAAGTAATACATTAATAATAAATTAAATACATCAATATATACAATAAATACATTAACATATTAAATGATTTAATAATATATTACTAAAGTATTAATGCATTAAAAATAATATGAATACATTAATAAAGTAGTAATACATAGACCTTAATGTATTTAGTAATACATTATTGTAATGTATAAATTAAAGTAATAATACATTAATCTATAATATAACATATTAAACTATCAATACATTAATAATGTAATAATACATTAATGTAATGTATACATTAATACATTATAAATTAATACATTGATAAAGTATTAATACACTATTAAAGTAATACATTAATAATATATTAAATACACGAATAAATACATTAAAAAATATATTATTAGAGTAATCTATGAGGTTAATGTATTTAGTAAGATATTGTTAAAATATTAATACATTAACAATGTATTATTACATTATTGTAATGTAATGCATAAATTAAAGTAATAATAATAATAATAATAATCTATTTTTAAGGTCACATCCAAGCACACCAATTTGAGTGGTAAAGTCAGAGGAAATACATGTTCTTAACCATTAGGCTCACTCAGGCTGTATATAATGTAATGTATTAGTTAATTGCTACAATAATAACTTATTAGTGTATTAATAACACATTGATGTTAATGTATTTATTAAAATATTGTTACAATATTAACACATTAACTATACATTATTTCATTAATGTATAAACTGAAGTATTAATACAGTAACAATGTAATGTATTAGTTAATTAGTACATTACTACATTGTTCAAATATCAATACACTAATAAAGTAATACATTAATAAGATATTATTAAACTAAACATTATTAAATACATGGTTGATTATGATTAGGTTTCCTATGGTGAAGACTATGAACCACATTAACAAAATAATTTGTAATG
>JASDQU011175054.1:23697-50665 GCA_032191745.1 Picea mariana
TCACCATAGGAAACCTAATCATAATCAACCATGTATTTAATAATGTTTAGTTTAATAATATCTTATTAATGTATTACTTTATTAGTGTATTGATATTTGAACAATGTAGTAATGTACTAATTAACTAATACATTACATTGTTACTGTATTAATACTTCAGTTTATACATTAATGAAATAATGTATAGTTAATGTGTTAATATTGTAACAATATTTTAATAAATACATTAACATCAATGTGTTATTAATACACTAATAAGTTATTATTGTAGCAATTAACTAATACATTACATTATATACAGCCTGAGTGAGCCTAATGGTTAAGAACATGTATTTCCTCTGACTTTACCACTCAAATTGGTGTGCTTGGATGTGACCTTAAAAATAGATTATTATTATTATTATTATTACTTTAATTTATGCATTACATTACAATAATGTAATAATACATTGTTAATGTATTAATATTTTAACAATATCTTACTAAATACATTAACCTCATAGATTACTCTAATAATATATTTTTTAATGTATTTATTCGTGTATTTAATATATTATTAATGTATTACTTTAATAGTGTATTAATACTTTATCAATGTATTAATTTATAATGTATTAATGTATACATTACATTAATGTATTATTACATTATTAATGTATTGATAGTTTAATATGTTATATTATAGATTAATGTATTATTACTTTAATTTATACATTACAATAATGTATTACTAAATACATTAAGGTCTATGTATTACTACTTTATTAATGTATTCATATTATTTTTAATGCATTAATACTTTAGTAATATATTATTAAATCATTTAATATGTTAATGTATTTATTGTATATATTGATGCATTTAATTTATTATTAATGTATTACTTTATTAGTGTATTCATATTTTAGCAATATATTAATTAATAATGTATTAATTAATTAATATATTAACATTATTAATGTATCGATCAATTAATAAGTTACATTATTAATGTAGCAATCAATTAATACGTTACATTGTAACCTAATGTAAATCAATACTTTAATTTATATATTATATTTATGTATTCTTGTTATATATTAAACATTAATAGACAGTGGATTTATATATACTAATATATTAATGTACTAATTAATTGATATATTAATTATGTATTAATATATAAATGGTAGTCTCCAAAGTATATAGGTTCTTAATAGAAAACAATCAATTTATAAAATATGGTATATAGACTACTTTTATAAAGTGATTATTACTAATTTTAATTAATATGATGTCAAACTTAATTAATTTTTAAACAAAAAAATATAGTTTCATTAACTTCTAAATTGAAAAGTATAATCTAATTTTAACTAATATGAATTCAAGCTTCATGAACTACTAAAACAATAATTTAAAAATAAAAATTATGAAGACAAATAATTCCATAAAATCTAAAGATTGTTTTTAATTAATATGATGTCAAGTTTCGTTGTCTTTTAGGCCGCTTCCTTGACTTCAAGCCAAAACTAGAGTCCGTGGCCGGCGGCTAAAAACAAATAATTTCAAGATATGCTGCAATTTTCCAAACGTGTGGCTTCGTTGTCTCCCACTAAAAGTAGTGGAGCTTTCCTCTTTATCGATGTGATGATTACGAAACTATGTGGAGGGTGAACGTGATAAAACGTAGATATTAGATGATACCAATGAGACGGTAATTGTCAACCACTTAGAAAGTGGCCTCATCAACATGTGAGTTGGCCTTACTAATATCCGAAGGAACCGCACTTGAGTGGCAAATGGGAGGAGCCCCGGCCCCCATGGATATTAATCGTTGGGAAAGAAGTGACATATATTATTTATTTATATTTTAGTGCTAAGTCTGTGTCATAGGAAGATATTTGTGGCTATGTTTGCCTCAAATAGTGATTTACAAAACCAAGTGGGCCTCACTAAAAGTAGACGTTAGGGAACAAGTGATGGATAGTATTTATATTAGTGCTAAGTTAGATAGATGGTTCCCACGTTTTAGTATCCATTTTTGTTGTATAAATGCTCTAAGGTTACTTATATTACACTTGATCAAAGGTCCACCTAAAAGGGTCTAGGGTCTATGTGGTAGTTTGGGGTTGAGTTTTAAAAGCTTTACTTCCTCTATTTATGATGAAGATTTTGAAAACTATTCATATTGTACAAAACTTCTTAGACTTCATAGAGGTACCATTTTTTATTTTGAGGGCAAATATACTCTTTAGAGTTCCTTTGTGGTAGTCTTAGGCTTTATTCATGTTTTATGAACCAAAGAAGTTTAATTGATAATATAAGTTTTGTAATTTCTTTCCTTGAACATGGTTAATGCTTCAAGACCCATTTATGGTGCACAAAACAACCTAATAGCATCCATATTTGCTAAAAAGCTAAAGATTCTCTATAGAGGAGATGTGTGGTTTTTTAAGGAGTTGTTCATGGACCTTGTGTCTTATAAGCTTCATTCAAGACTTAAGACCCTTATTTTTCTCTCTCAACCATGGTTGAGTCCATGAGACCCATCATTGGTGTGCAAAATCTTATAGTGGTATCCATATTTTGTTGGAGCCCAAAGATCCCCTTTAGATACCTCATGTTGTGGTTTGAATCCTTGTTCATGAATTAGAGCCCTAGAAGCTTCATTTAAAGGCAAAGACTCTTGATTTTCTCCCATGACCGTGGTCAAGGCCTTAAGACCCATCCCTGATGTACAAAGCTTCCTAATGGTGCATGTACCCCATTCTAGGGCATATATCTCATCTAAAAATTTTGTGCAGTGTCTTTAGGCCACATCCATGGCCCTTGGGCATTAGTAACTTCATTTTGGGTATAAATCCCTTATTTTCCTCCCTTTACCATGGTAAAGACCTCAAGATCCATTCATAATGCATAGAACCTCCTAGTGGCACTCATATCCCATTCAAAAGCCAAAGATTCCATATAGGAAACATTTTTTGTGGTTCAAAGCCTCATTTATGGCCCATGAGCCCTATAAGATTAGTTTAGGCCCCAAGTCCCCTTATTTCCTCTCCTACCATGGAGAAGGCCTAAAGACCCATCCTTGGTGTGTAAATTATCCTAATGATGCCCATATCCCACCAAGAGGACAAATATCCATTCCATATGAACTATGTGGTCATTAGAGACATAGTTCATAGTCTATGAGCCTTAGAAGATTCATTTAAATCCCAAGGCCCTTATTTTCTCCTTCAACAATGATCAATTCCCTAAGACCCATCCCTACTACATAAAAACTCTTAATGGTGCACATATCCAACTTAGAGGTGAAAGATCCCATTTAGAGGGCCTTTCTATTGGTTCAATGCCTTATTCATGGCCCATGAGCCCAATAAGCTTCATTTAAGGTCTAAGTCCCTTGATTTTCTCCCCTAACCATGGTTAATGCCTCAAGACCCATCCTTGGTGTTGCAAATCATTGTAATGACACCCATATCCTACTCAAAGGGTAAAGATTCATTATAGAGGCCTTGTGTGATGGTTTCGTGACTTTTTCATGCCCTTTGGGCCCTAAAATGTTCATTTAGGGACTAAGGCCCTTATTTTTCTCTTCCACGACCATAGTTAAATCGTTAAGACCCATCCCTAATATGCAAAGTCTCCTAATGATTCCATATTCTACTTAGAGGCCAAATATCACCTCTAACAGCCATGTATCGTGGTTTGAGACCTTGTTCATGGTCCATGAACTATATTAGTTCCACTTTACAGGTTAAGGTATTTTCATTCCTCCCTCAACAACGGTCGAAGCCCTAGATCCATCCTTAAAGTGCATAACCTCACAATGATGTCAATGTCCTTGTTGTGGTCTAAAGATCCCATTTTTTCGGTATTGTGAGGTTGTTTTAGGCCTTGTTCATGGCTCATTAACCCTATGAGATTTATTTAGGGCCTAAGGACAAAGTTTTTCTCTAGATCATGATGATGGCCTTGAAACCCATCCTTTCTTTGCAAATCCTCTTTACAACACCCATACCATTATTAGAGGTCAAAGATCCCTTTTAAAGGGTCTATATAGCGGTTTGATAAATTGTTCTTGGATCATATCCCTAGAAGCTCCATTTATGGTCCTAAGGTCTTTGATTTACTGTTGGAGATTGGGTTCAATGCTTCTCATGAGTTTCGTGACATGGGTTAACCCCCTCTCATGGATCCTAACTCTGACTATTGTGGCAGAGATTAATGCATGCAGGTTTTAGTCTAACAACAATCATAGTCCAACAAATGGTATTAGAGTGACATGTCTCAAGTTTAAAACTCTCTCGACATGCACTGGGGGGGAGATTGTTGGACATTGGGTTCAACGCTTCCCGTGAGTTTCACGACATGGGTTAACCCCCTCTCGTGGATCCTAACTCTGGCAATTGTGGCATGGATTAATTCCTACGAGTTTTGGTCTAACGAAAATCGTAGTCCAACATTTACTCCCTTAACCATGATTATAGCTTCAAGACCCATCCTTAGAGCGCAAAACCTCAAAATGGTCCCATATCCTAATCAAACACTAAATATTCCCTTTAGAGGGCATATGTGGTGGTTTAAGGTCTCATTCATGGGCTATGGTCCTTAAAAAAATCATTTATTGACTAAGGCTCTTGTTTTCCTCTTGGACCACAATTAAAAGCCCAAAACCCATCCTTGGTGTGCAAAACCACCTAATAACACTCATATCCCATGCCATATATTTAAAATATAATGTCTTTGTAGTGGTTCAAGGCCTCGTTGAGTAAAATTGTTCCTAATAAAGCATATTTAAGATAGTAATACCATTATTAAGCATGAAAGGACCAGACCCACAAGAATTTTATCCAAGGAAGGTTGCAGATCGCGCCCTGGCACAAAAGATTAAAGATACCTATGGCGATGTGGAAAAGGGGAAGCGAGTCTACAAGGTAATCTCCATTCAGAATGGTGCAGTGTGCCTAACCTACCAGTTGATCGTTGGTAAGCTAGTAAGGAAGAATAGACCCACACAAGTCACGAGGTTTGTTGTTGACCTCGTGGGAAAATGCATTGAAGGACTACATATGAACTGGGTGAGTTACCTCGTCAACCAGTTAAAACAAGACTATTGTGAAGCTCAGGATCAGGGCTATGAGTTTCATTTTAGTTGGCTATTGATCCTCATTGCCTTCATTTCTTGGGAGATGCCGGAAGGAGCGACCTTCCCTGAGATTGAGCCATCCAAACCCCTAGCTGCGAAGTTCACCACGCTCTGGTATTTGAGCAACATGGTGAAACAATGGCAGTCAAATACGGTGTTCCACACCTACTACTTGCAGTTGAAGAGGGATATCGAGTCTTTCCCTCGTATGACGCCGAACACCTTGCACAGTTTCAAACCATTTGTGAAGATCCGTGCAGATAGACATTTTATTTATGTCACTGCACGCAGAGACGAACATAAAGAATAGCTCCAATCATATTATAAGCTCATTGAGGATGACATGGAAGAAATAACTAAGGAGTGGCCTGCAGATCTCCTTATACCAGTCGACCAAGCAGAACTGTCCGACCCCGAACTCATCGTAAGTCTCGTGGTTACTCACGAAGAGTATGATGCACCCAATAGTTTCAGAAGGAAGAAAAAGGAAGAGGTACATGAGTTGAACAACACATTATAAGAGACTACTTCAGACTCACCTGGAGGGGGAGGTGATGATGAAGTATAAAAAGAAGAGGATAAAGGATAAAAAGACAAACAAGGTGAAGTAACACTGCCTAGGGATCCTATTGATGAAGCTGAGACCTCCAAGAAAAGAAAGGTTTCCCCCACGAAACCTACATTGCAGAAGAATTCCAAAGCTAGTAAACCACATGTGCAGACTGTGATCACGATGGATGACATATATTTCATCATCGTCGTCGTCTCAGATACCTCAAAAGATATCTTACAGTGAAATGAAGCCAAACAAGAGACCATGTATGAAATAATTGAAGCAGAGTTGAAAGGGTTACAACAAGCCCTCTACTCCAGTCGCGTAGTATCTACTGCGCCCCCATCATCAGAAGGAACAGAGTTGGGAGACGAACCTGCCCAGCTAAGACGAATAGCAGATGCGATCGAAGCTCACCTTCATCATGTTCAAGAAGAAAAAGAGCATGCCACAGATGCCTTAAAGCAAGCAAAAGAGGAATCCATAGAGCAATGTCGGGTTCCGCAATTAGAAAAAGATGACATCCAAGCCAAGTTTTGCAGAGAATAGAGCACAGGTCCGGAAGGAGAAGGAACAACTACTCACAGAGTAGATTGGAGTTAAAGAAGAAATCACTAGAGCACTTCGCTTTGTGACAGGCTTAGAACAGATGGAAGAAGACCCAGTGGCAAGCCAAGTAGGGAAGCTTGCTGAAGCCATTCAGCAGCTCCAACAGAGGGCAGCAGAACTCGAATTACAAGCAGTTCCAAGCACTCCGCAGGAAGTGTGAGACCCAAGAGAAGAAACTTCTCGAAGCGCAGTCCAGATAATCAAGGCATTGGCCTTAGAATGTAAACAGCTCAGCAATCAAAGTGCGTAGACTTATGAGCACCTTGCAGAGGACACTGGAGTCACAACTTCAAGAGGCCAAGCAGCAAGAAACAATGGTGCAAGCACAGTTGAAGCCACTACCAGCGAGCAAGAGGATGAAATGATCCCAGGAACAACACACAGTTCAACAACAAGTCCATGCCATCCAGAGAAAGGTCATGGAAGTGACTCAGAAGATCCAACCAGTGTACGATGCAACTTGCATACTGTTTGAGGAGATTGAAGGACGAGGTGAAGAACTGGAACAAGTGGTCACCACAATAGAACAATGCTTGGAAGAACCTGTAACAGAGAAAGTTATTCAAGAGTTCGTCAAGCAGAAGGCTCTGGCTAAGCAACAGGTCGAAGAATTTCAAGCCAAGCTCGAGGCATTTGAGGTAGAGTTACCTAGATCAAAGTGACTTAGGATGAGTCACAGGTGAGTGTTGGGGGCCTGTTGGGCCTTGACTAAGTTTTGGATAACCTTAGTCATGTTTGACCATTTTTGGGACTTCGACAGGCTGGTCAAAGGTGGAGTGCAAGGTGAAGCAGAGATCATGGGATCTCGTCCCCTTCTTAGGGTAGTTTTGGGTTTAGGGTTTATGTAACAGGTATGGGATGTCGTCCCATGGATTTACCCATGCTTTGGCCTCTTTTGTAATGTATAAATAGATATCTAGACGATGTAAGAAACGCACTAGATCTAGGAGAGAAGTGGTGCTAAGTGCTATATTGTGTTGAGTGCAAGTGATGTAAGTAGTTGGATCTATGTGATTGAGTTATCTTTGTGCATATTGTGTGCATGAGAACTTGCAGAGCTAAGTGCAAGTGAATGTAAAGAGGTTTTTTGTTGTAACCTAGCTCGAAGAAGGAGGATCTGGCGAGGTGCGCGTAGATCTCCTGTCCTCTGTGGAGTGGGTTCTTGTGACTCTATGCTTGTAGAAGATTGACAGAAGACAATAAAGAAGAGAAGAGTTTGTGGATGTAGCCCCACACTGGGGTGAACCACATATATCCTATGTTGTGGTTGCTTTGTGCATTATAGTTGTTATGTTATTGATGTGATTTATGCTTAGTACAGTGATATATGTTAGATGCACCTGATATAATAGTAGCTTAGTGCTTAGTAATGGGGATGAATGCTAGATCTGATCTATTTCTATATGTTAAGTGCTTGGATGTATTAGATCTTGTTGAGTACTGCGTTGTTCTCTAATTAGGGTTTTACCTGCGATGTGAATAAGGGTTAAATTTTAATGGATGTTAACTGCTAAGTGCTCTATTAAGTATTATAATCACATATCTATGTCCCAACTAGGTTGTAGACACTTGAGTCATGCAACCACCCCTGCCTCTACCTCAAGTGAGACTTCATCTGCTTCGCAGGTGTTTCCGAAAGGGCCGGTAGTTAGGGTTTTTTTGGTGCGTTGTTGAAGCGTTGAACCCCTAGTTTTCACCTGTGCCAAAAACTAGTATCAGAAGTTCATCCTAGGCAATTGAGGCAAAACTGGGTGGAAAAAATAAAAATTGGTTGTCTGCAACAATTCCTACAGAAATCATTGCAGGTGGCAATGGAGCACAGTGCGACGATCTAGGGTCGTTGCATGTTGCCAATAAGGTATAGTGCGACTTTGTTGCACTATTATGCACTTGTAGAGTGCGACGTTAGAGGATCGTCGCGGTATGTCTATATAGCACAGTGAGACGATCTCTGAAACTAAGGAAAAAATGGAAGAAAGACAAAAGAAACTAACTGAACCTTTAGACTCAGTGAGTCTAGATGGATCACCCACAAACTTAGAGAATGAATTTGACCAAAATAAGGTGGGCTAAAAGAAAATAAGAGGAAAAAAAAATAAAACAATGTTGTATCCCCAGTGGAGTCGCCAATTTTGTTATCGGATTAATCGATAAGTGCGGACACAAACAGATCTCCCTAGATCCCACTGGAAATTAGAACAAAACAGAACATAATACACACTTCACCTTAAACGTCATTATCATATGAACTAGTTTAATGAGTTACAAGTGACATACCTTTTAAACAACGCTTAATCCTCGCTAGTGTCATCGTTGTAGCTCCTTCCTTGGGTTTGCATAATAGCAAGCCTCTCCAAGAATCATAAACCAACAAAGAGGGAAAACAAAGATATATACATTCTAATGAATTTTATGTATATGATCAAGGAATTATACAATAGAAGAAAGGATGATTATATAGGGAAGAAATGCATTATTGTATTAAGTGAATAGAAAGTGGAGAATACAACCCATGTCTTGATGTTGCAAGGTGCCCTTTCGATGGCTCTTTGCTCCAACACACACACCTTTGCTCCAATTCCTTGAATGAAGAAGATCCACAACCTGACTTGAAGAACTAAATCAAATCTCTCAAGCATAATCTGAAGTAGAACTCTCCATACAATTCTTAGCCTATTCAACCTTATCCTTTTCCATGAGAGATCCTTCTATATATAGTGTGAAAGAGAGATGTATGAGGAGATTAGTATGATCCCACCAAATCATAGAAGCGAGTAAGATCCAAACTGATCAAAGGCCACCTCATCTTCTAGAAGATTCCCTTCTAGAACATTCGTGAAATTTGACTTTTCCCATGCTTTAAGCATCGTCACACCCTATGCACTAGCAACATGTAACAACGTCGCAGTCCAGATATAGTGCAGAGTGCGACGATAAGGCATCGGTGCACCCCATGCATATAGCAGGGTGCGACGACCTTCCTTCATATGGTTTTTGGTAGAAGAAAGTAAATCACTTTTCCCATGGATAAATTCTCTTTTAATATTTTTAGGGAACATGAAAACATGTCATCAGGTGATCACAGAGGTGAGAAAAATAATGTGTAACACCCAGCCAAAAAAATAAGAACTAAAAATTGTTGCATTTATTTTCTTTTAATTTGTGAGTCTGAGGATGTAACTTACAAGGGAAGATTTAAAATAATCTTCTAGCTATAAATGTGAAAAGGAAATAAATCTATTGTTTCATGGGGTTTCTAAGCTTATATATTGAAGCTAGGTTTCTGTTCTTTGTCAAATTGTTGTGAGGAAGCATGTATTTAGAATTCTACTGCAAACAAAGTAATAACCCCGGTTCAGATGTTCAAATGCCTATACCAAATTATTTTGGTCATCTTCGCGATTCATTAGTTTTGGAAATCATTAGCCACAATCTCAGAGGGTTGTCTCTACAATTTGTGCTTCAAGAGATCCAGTGCATTCAAAGTTAGTTCATGTAGTGCAAAGCCTGCCATGAAAAAAAATCATCTAACAACCATATGTTGGCAAGCTTAAAGCAAACAAATGACCCATGAGATTATGAATCTAAGTGACTATTGCATTTAATTTTTGGATCAGATTCAAAAGATAATAAGAACTTGTGTAAGATGTTTTTTTTATACTGAGAGGGGGGTGAATCGGTATCAATTACAATTTAAAAAAAAAATCAACTTATAATTCAACCAGATTATATATTCAATTATATCCAATGAGCAATGAACAATAGTAGAAGAGTTACACCAATACACCACAATACACCATGCACAATATATGAGAAATAATCAATTGTTATTGTTCAAGGGAAGTAATGAATTGCAAGGGAAGCTACAGCTTCCAAATATAAATGGAGGTATAAACATCCAAAAGGAAGATACAATCCTCCAATATCAAGAGAGGGTTGACCTCTCCATCCTTTCCCCTTCTTTCCACCCAAGAATATATGAGAGATAATAAAACTTTACATTAAATTATCACCATCAACCAACCATCATGTAGAACTTGATAATGCTTCCAGAGACTTCTTCAACTTCTGCAATTCTTCACTTATTGGAATACTTTGATCCTGTAGATAATATTACTCAATGTATTCTATGAAACTCCTCCAAGTTTCACTCCTTGAATCCTGCGAGAAAAGGAGTTATAGAGAAAATGGCAGACCTTATTCAATTCTGGTTTATTCAGGAGAGCGAACTTGTACAAAATGCTCTGAGCTCAATATTTAACATAAGATTCTAAAATTTGTACACAAGGAACTAAAGCCCGTAATATTTCCAATTCAATTGGTCTCACTTCCTTTGGATTTTCTATGAATATGTTATGACTGTTTTACCCGAAACACCTGTTTATGACTAGCTTCAGGACTAGTCAAAAACCATATCTTCCATAGAGTGTATCTCCCAAATTATAGAGAATAAAGATATGAAATTTTTACCACAAGTACCTAGATATGTCTTCTCAACAGAATATGAATTTCACCACCTGAATCATTCTAGAAACAAATTTATAGAAAAAATGATAAGATGACCTATAAATAACATACCTTAGAACACATCACTTAAAGACTTCATATCCCTTTAAATTTGACCTTCTTTACTTCATATTTCCTTTGAAATTTGACTTATATCTCCTTTTTCATTAACAAACTTGTGTGTGTTTTAAAATGAATGTATAATGATATGTATTTATACCCTTTATGTCACTTCCTTTTAACATTAGGGCCGACATGTAGTTTCTTCTTCAATTCACTTTGTCATATTCAAAAATTGATTTCTCCTCAATCATGAGGATGCATGTGATGTGCCACATACCACCGGAAGCGGCATGAATTATACTATCCATCCATGGGTTTTGTATCTGCATGTGTAATTTTCTTCGTGTCTATCTACTTCGATCAACTGTGGGGTCAAAAATCCAATGGCTAGGGTTGACATCAATGACTGCAACCAATGACTAGGGTTGACATCAATGACAACAACCAATATTCCAACATGTTTTTGGTCAGGAATTTGACAAAACCACTCAGTGAAGATCAAGTTTCAACCTTCTTTTCTTCCATTTCTTCTTAGGAGCTTCCTTCCAGTGGTTAAATTGTACTCAAGGTAACCCACTTTGATTCCAATTGTTGTTATTGAGAGGGGATTGAATCAATATCAAGTACAATTTAAAAACCTTTTCAACTTATAATTCAACCAAATTATATATTCAATTATATCCAATAAGCAATGAACAATAGTAGAAGAGTTACACCAATACACCATAATACACCATGCACAATATATGAGAAATAACCAATAGTTATTGTTCAAGGGAAGTAATGACTTCCAAGGGAAGCTACAAATTCCAAATATAAAGGGAGGGATAAACCTCCAAAAGGAAGATACAATATATGAGAGATAATCAAACTTTACATTAAATTATCACCATCAACCAACCATCACGTAGAACTCAATAATGCTTCCTAAGACTTCTTCAAATTCTACAATTCTTCACTTCTTGGAATACTCTGATCCTGTAGATAATATTACTAAATGTATTCTCTAAAACCCCTCCAAGTTTCACTCCTTGAATCCTCCCAGAAAAGGATTTATAGAGAAAATGGTAGGCCTTATTCAATTCTGGTTTATTCAGGAGAGCGAACTTGTACATAATTCCCCGCGCTCAATATTTAAGATAATATTATGAAATTTGTATGCAAGAAACTACAACCCGTATGCTTTCCAATTCAATTAGTCTCACTTCATTTGGACTCTCTATGAATACATTGTGACTATTTTTCCCGGAACACCTGTTTATGACTAGCTTCAGCACTAGTCAAAAAGCCTATCTTCCACATAGCGTATCTCCCAAATTATAGTGAATAAAGAGCTGAAATGTTTACCACGGGTACGTAGATATGTCTTCTCAATAGCCTCCAAATTTCACCATCTGAATCTTTTTAGAAACAAAGTTATAGAGAAAATGGTAAGATGACCTATAAATAACATACCTTAAAACACATCACCTAAAGACTTCATCCTCCCTTGAAATTCGGCCTTCTTTACTTCATATTTCCTCTGAAATTCGACTTATATCTCCTTGTTCATTAAGAAACTTTTGTGTTCTTTAAAATGAATGTATAATGATATGTATTTATACCTTTTATGTCACTTCCTTTTAACATTAGGGCCGACATGTAGTTTCTGCTTCAATTCACATTGTCATCTTCAAAAATTCATTTCTCCTCAATCGTGAGGATCCACATGACGTGCTACATACCACCGGAAGTGGCATGACTTATACTATCCATCCATGGGTGTTGCATATGCATGTGTAATTTCCTTCATGTCTATCTACTTCGATCAATTGTGGGGTCCAAAAGCTAATGGCTAGGGTTGACATCAATGACTACAACCAATGACTAGAGTTGACATCAATGACAACAACCAATCTTCCAATATGTTTCTGGTCAGGAATTGACAAAACCACTTAGTGAAGATCAAGGTTTCTCTGTGGATAATGATGACTTTGAAGATCAAAAGCATTTCGTATTAAAACCCACACCAAATAAATGGAAAATTGGGTCTGTAAAAATTGAAATGAATTCCAAAAAGAGGCCTTCAAATGATAGTTTGAGCTCTTCTGCCACAAAAAATACTAGAACATTAGGGGTATTTCTTAAGGCCAAAGTGAAATCACAACTAGATGTTAATAAAAAAGTACTCTTCCTTTTCTAAAGACATTATTTCCAAAATCTCCATTAGAAAATATTGCATTGAAAAGGGTTGCCAAGGAAGAGGGAAAGTGGGCAACTTTGGATCACATTGGAGTAATTTTTCCTCCCCTTACTAACGTCATGGATTCAAGATGATTTAAAATGGAAAGCATGTTTTTATTACACCTAGAGAAGAGGAGATTACCACTATGTTTGTTTTCATGAAGGACATGGACTATGCAACAAAGCCAAAATTTATGGAGAAATTTTGGCATGACTGGAAGCAAGTTCTTGAGACAGTCCATGGCATTAAAATTTTGAGCTTTGTGATTTTACCCCAATTTACAAATGGCATATTGGAGAAAAAGAGAAGAATAAATATACATGAGCACATATGAAAAGAAGGCTATGAAAGAAGATAAGTTAATGGAAGAGGAGAGATACACATGGGGAATTTTCGATGGAGTGAAAGAGAAGGTGGGAAACTTTAGAGTTGAGCCCTCAGGGCTCTTTCATTGTTGTGGACAGTATCCCAAAATGAGTAATTTGAAGAAGGAAATTTATCTAGAGGATATTACAATCAATAGAGGGAAGGATGCTACCATCCCAGAATGAACAATCTACCATCCCATAATGAACAATGCTTGGCCACATGTGGAAAGAGATTAGGCAATGATAATATTGTAACATGGCTATAAAATATGACCCAGTAAATCAATTCTTTTCCCACATCACCTTCAACATTTCAGAATTTAAGATAAAATTTTCTCTAGTTTTCCTCCTCTAATGGAACCCTAAGCCCACAAAAACCCCTAATTCCATCCTTATCTGTCAACAAAAACATCAACCAAAAGACAACAATAAATCACAAATCCCCCAAAAGTACACAGAACACTAAATTTTAACAATCCCATAAGAAAAAAAAATGAGACACTCATTAAGATTCATGGTGGATTCCTTGCTTCTAGGATAACAAGGATCCAATTTGACATCAAGAATTAACTTTCTAAGATTCTTATGATAAACTTCATCGTTCTGGTACAAGCCCCACGACTTTGTATACCGCTCATCCATGAAATGATGCTTTCGACTCAATGTGTTCCCCATGACTTCTATCCGACTCACTTCAATTGCCTACTAAGCCCTATAATTTCTTGCATCAACCTCTCCATCACTATCCCTTTATTTCATAGCCCCAAACAAGCACTGAAATAGAGACCAAGAAGGCCAAAAAGTATACAAATTGAAGATAAAAGGCCTTAAAAGGGTTCAAACTAACTAAATTTCTTCCCATCAAATCATAATTCAAAGATTGGGGATGGTAGCGGAAGCAATGTACTATAAGAGTTTTTTTTGCAAAAATGTAATAGACGTTATAGTCGAATGCACCAAAATTGGTGTCAATGGATAGCTCTAGAGATGGATATAGTAATATCTGTAGATTCTTAGGAATATCCTACATATTTCATGGATCTATAACCCAAGTCAAATATTGGGGGTTACCCCTTGATTTTATAAAGGCCCCAGTTGGACACTATCGATGCTTTTATTGAATGTAGATCTAGAGATACGACTATCTCCCATGAAGCTTCTATAAAGAAACTAATGCTATATCCTCCTTCCAAACGAAGTTTTTCTCATGAAAAACCCATATGTGTGGGGAATGAAGATAACGATGATAAAAATATTCGACAAATTCTTATGATTTCATCAACTCCCTTCTTTAAATAGAAAATTGAAGATGATCTTATTTGTGATCTCCTCACTAATATTTATTCACCCCCATTCATATTATGAATATGATGGAAGAAACATGTTCTTTCTCTGTCATTCATAAATAATTCCATTCTATTCTCACTTATCATTATAGTACATCCGAAACAAAACACATGCCAATAGAATTTTTTCTAGAAAAAACAATCAACACAAATCCTCATTTAGAAGCACCACAAAAACAAAGGTTGATTGACTTATTACAATTGCAGACTAAAACATTTTCATGGAATTATATAGATATGAAAGGAATTCACCCCAATCTATTCACTCATCTTATATATGTTCAGGATGATTTCTTACCAATTAGACAACCTCAAAGTCGGATGAATCTTGCACTTCGTGAAATAGTAAAGACTAACTTTCAAAAACTATTAAATTTAAACTCCATTTATCCTACTTCTGATAGCAAATGGGTTTCACCCCTTGTCATTGTTCCAAATAAAAATGGAAAATGGAGAGTTTGCATAAATTACATAGAACTAAATAAATCCACTTCCAAGGATTAATTTCCTCTTCCATTCATTGATCAAGTTTTAGACACTTTAACATGAAAGAAATATTTCTCTTTTATTGATGGATTCAACATGTACAATCAAATTCAACTAGCCCATCAAGATCAAGATAAAAATACATTCACTTGCCCTTGGGGCAATTTCGTGTATCCAGTACTACCTTTTGGATTATGTAATGCCCCTACTACTTTCCAAAGGGTTGTGCTTAGGATATTTGTTGACTTGATCCATGATTGTGTTGAAGTATACATGGACAACTTCACTGTATATGGGCACACCTTTGACGAACCAATGAATAACCTTGAAAGAGTCCTTATAAAATGCAAGGAAAAAAATTTATTCCTTAGTCATGAAAAATTTCATATTCTACTTATGAAGGGTATTGTTATAGGGAATCCTATATCCCCCATAGGTATCCAAGTTGATCCTACAAAAATTGAAGTGATTACCAAACTCCTAGTTTCATCAACTCAAAAAGATGTACGCAGTTTCTTAGGCCATGCAAGGTATTATTTTCGATTCATATAAAATTTCACTAAGATTGCATCACCATTATTTACATTACTTTTGAAAGATCCAAAGTTTTTTTGGACTAATTTATATCAGACTGCTTTTGAAACCTTGAAATAAAATTCATCTAAAGCACCATTATTCAAAGGACCAGACTGGTCCTTTCCATTTTATATCTCAATGGATACCTTAGATACAACTATTGAAGTTGTGATTGGACAACGAGAGGATCAGAAGTTGTATGCCATTTAATTCATCAGTCAAAATCTTTCTCTAACAAAACTAAATTATATGGTAACAAAGAAATAATTCCTTGTTATTATCCATGCAATTAATAAATTCCAACATTACATTACTGGTTACCTGGTATTTGTGCAAACTGATCATGCTTCCATTAGATATCTTATGAATAAACCAATCACAAATGATAGAGTGACTAGGTGGTTTCTTTTTCTTCAAGAATTTGACATCATTATTTGTGATAAACTAGGATAAGAAAATGTTGTTGCAGATTTTGTATCTTGATTGAACAATGAAGCAGATATTAGTCCCATCGAGGATGTTTTTCCCGACGAACAACTATTTTCATTATCTATTCACACAACATGGTTTGTAGATATTGCCAATTATTTAGCTACAAAAAAACTTCCATAACATATTTCCTTAAGGGAAAAGAAAAAGGTGATCTATCAAAGTGTTGCATTTATGGGTCCAAGGCCACCTATTCCAAATAGGACCAAATCATGTCATCCAATGTTATTTTCGAGGGGATGAAATATTTGGTATATTAAAAGCCTATCATGATGACCCATGTAGAGGAAATTTTGAATATAAAAGGATTTCTTATAAGGTTCTACGTCTGGGGTACTATTGGCCTAACATATTCAAGAATGCCAAAAAATATGTTGGGAGTCGTGGCATCCATTAAAGAATGAGAAAATAAGTCTAATTGGAATAAATTCCATTACAACCTCAAATATTAATTGAGCCTTTCAAAAAATGGGTCCTTGACTTCGTTGGGCCTATTAATCCACCATCAAAACAAAGGGTATATATTCTAGTTTGTACTGATTATGCTACTAACAGGGTTGAGGCTAAGGCTCTTTCTAAGGAAACTGAGCAAGCAATGGAATTTTTTTTATTTGAAGATATATTTGTCTAGTTTGGTATACCAAGAGAAGTCGTCACTTATCAAGGAACACAATTCACTTCAATTCTCATTTGATCCATCACTTAGAAATATCAAATTTGACACAAAACATTAACACTACATCACCTACAAACCAATGGCCAGGTTGAAGTGACCAATAAACTCTTAGAAACCATTTTAACTAAGATAATACAACTTCACCATAAATATTAGGTTGAAAGACTTCCTAAAGAATTTTGGTCATATTGAACAACTTGGTACAATACTACAAAATTTTAGATAATGTCGACATCATTTGCCCAGAGTAATGGCTATACTATCTCAAGCTAGGTGGTTGGCATTTTTTGAGTGTTTTCAAGGGATCAATTTAACAATAGCATTGGAATTTTCTAGGAGTTTTAATGGAAAAAAGTCCAATGTCCATGGTTTGACATTCAATGTTAGAAAAAATAGTATTAGTCAAGATACATGATTATTCTTATAAGGAGAACGTTGATCCAAAAACTTGAAGTTACCAAATGATAGCTAGACCCAATTTGTAACCATGCCACTAAATATGCCCGATGTTCGAAAGAGGGGTTTTCGAAGGGATGCATTGATATCTCCCTGGAAGGAGGTAGTTATGATAATTAAAAAATTCATAACGTGTGAACACACGCTTAGTTGGGTTTAGCATTATCATATCCGACTTACATTGCATTTAAAGATCATGGATTTGTTTAATTTACCTTGCTTCCTTTTAAAGGATTTGATGAATATGACCAAGGAATTTCATAAATTAGAACAATATACTTCGATATTGTTCCACTTTGGTTTTATTACATTATTATTCAGAGTTGATCTAGATAAATTAGGGTCAATTGGATAGTGTTTCATACAAGAATGAGGCTGAAACCTAGGGAAAGGGTTTTATCATACCCATGCAATTATCACAATGAGAAATCCTCTTCTTCTTCTGCACCAATAACTAAATCCCTAAAATGAAAGGCTCAACAAATGGATGATACGAACATGAAATTTCCTTCAAATATTTCATCTTCAAGATCAAAAGGTATCAAAGAGACCGAGTCTGAAGTTCCTACAAGATTAAAAACTAGTCCATTACCTGACCATATAACAATATCATCCTCTAAATATGAGGAATTAGGGGAATCATCATACAAATCATCTATGTCACCTAAAGAAACACCAACAAATAAAGTTTTGGAGGAAATAACCAAAAAAAAGGAGCCAAAATAAACCAATGTTTGAAAGAAGGTGACTAAAGGAAAATTTCAAATCCTTCAACCATTTCGATCCTCCAAATTTGGTTGCATAAAATTATTGAGGCATAATAAGAAGCTCAAAATAGAAAATCATAGAATGAAAAAGAAAATTATGAGGTTAAAGAAAGAAATGAAATCTAATGGATACCATGCTAGATACAATTGAAATAGAGGATCCTTCTAGAAAATATATCAAAACACAAACAAAATGTAACATGGAAAATGTTGAACAAGTTATTAACACCATTCTTGATGATATAATGGTGAACACATATGAATTTATGCAATTAAAGACAAATTTGGCAAATTGGAGGCAACAAGATGAGATCTTTGATTTAGGGATCATAAATCGAGCGAGCCATCAACAAGTGATTAATAAGCTCAAAGATAAATGGTTTTCACTCTACCTCGCACAAGAAGATAGATGGAAAAGAAGGATTAAACTATATAAGGATCAGTTGAAAGAAACAAAACGCAAGCTACAAGACACTTATGCATTGGGATTGGAAGCATCATCCTATTGGGCACCTTCCCAGATTCACTCCATACATTTTCATGATAGATGGAATAAATTCAGGCTTAAACAATTAGCGATAGGGAAAATTTACAGGATCACTTCTCCATAAGATTTTATTGATTCCTTTTTCAATGTCACAAATCATGAATTTTTTTTGTTATGTGAACTCTACCTATTTAAATTCTAGCTACAAGATTATATTCATTGGAACCCTAATCATTATGTAGGGGATATCCAATTAAGGGATTTTTCATCCTTCATTTATGGCCTTGTCCAATGGAAAGAAGCAACTGAGTTTCATACACATGCATGGTTCAATTTAGATTTGATAGTTCATGAACAATATCTAGTTCTTGTGATTATTCTCCTAGATTATAAAGAATAAATTAGAGACCCTTGAGACTCCTTATGTATCATAATACATATAAAACAAGCTATCATTGATCATCAAAAAATCATATAAGTGCATTTTTTGACTTTCCTTTTAACTTCTTATGACATATGATAGACTCTTCCTAATGCTCTGAGGAACCAAAATGCAATAGGATATCCTCAGTTCCAACTTTCTTTTTCATGAGCTACCTTTTATGTTAACTCAATGAGGAGACATGGAAATCAATGGATTGGTCTCTGATTCAACTATCTACTCATCTAGTGTTCCACTAAATAATATCAAGCAACATTCTATTGGAATAATATGGAGGAAACTTCACACTGGCGACATGTCAAAAGAACTTTGGGTTTTTATGATGTAACATAGTTTGTCCACCTTGCATTCAACTAGGAAACTCTCCATATAGGGGTTTTTAAGCAAGAAAGGTAAATTTCATGAGGGGTTTGTAGCAAGAACGGTAAATTGCATGAGGACATTGAATGATTTTGGAAAGGGGAATGATGAGAATCCAATTTAATATTATTTTTTCTTATCACTTGTTAGTTTTGATGTTTTTTTATCTACTTTAAGGCAATTCTTTGATCCTACAAATCTCTCATTTTCCATTTACCTAAGCCACAAGTCCCACAAGGTATATATTGGATTGCATTTCTAAGTTTTTCTTGTTTATATTATAAATTTAGAGTAAAGTTGTAGAAATGATTAGTCATAAATAAAATGTTGCTAATGAAATCCTATAGTATGGATGATAAACCACATATTACACCTTTGCAATGATCAATCCAAGGAGGTTAAAACAAATAATGACTCATCGCACATGTTCCAAGAGAATTGGTGGTGTAATTTACGCACAAGGAAACATAGTATACCAGAGTCAAAAGATATACATCCATCTTGACATAGGTCATATTATGAAGAGAATTATGGATTTTTTCAACACAAATGGTCAACATTCCCTCCTTTCCAAGAATGTAGGTGATTGCAACCTCTTGCATTAAATATTTATTCTCTAAGAACTACAAATTTCCTCTTAAGGTGCAACATCTTAAAACTCTATAATTGATAACTTGTTATTAATTTCTCCATAACTCAAGGGTTTCATAACACTTTCATTTTTAGATGTAGTTATTAAATATTCTGGTAAGACATTATATATACAATATTTTCTCTCATTTGAGGGGTCAATGATAGTATATACGATATGGTGTGATTTTCAAATTCCAAGTAATATAATCATTTCACTTCCATTTCATGAGTTATCTTCTTTGATACTATATCCAACTGTTTTGTATTTCCGAGTCTTTTGAAGGCAGGGCGCTAAGCTTGTTTATATTCTTTTCTAGATTTGTTGTTCACATAATTGGTTATAATTTATTTGTTATATCTTTGTTTCCATTATATTAACATTGCATATATATTTTCTATTTGCTTGTTTCATTGTTGATTGAGTTTCTTTCATGCATGTCTTTACTATGAAATGATTGTATATCTAAGTTTCACAAACAAAGCATAAGGAGGACAAAATTTGTGATTGGTCTTAGTTAGTAGTTTTCTCAATTCAAGCAACACCACTAGTCAAACTAGAAGATTACAGTCAGAGTAGTTTCGATGATCAGTCAATCTTTAGATATTAAATTTTGTGTAAAGAACACTAGTGCTTCATAAATTCACCAACAAATCCTAGGTCAATAATTAAATGAAACAATGAAATAGGCATCCTTTAAAGAGCTATACAACCACTCTCAATTCCACATCATAGCCGGATCAAGACCATGAGAACATAAATCTTATTTCCATCAAGCTTAAGATGACCCTTCCCTTTGTGCTTTCAATCATCATACTACCATGTGGAATATTGCAAATAATACAAGCTCTTTCTATACTTGGACGTTACCCTTCACATCCATCCTCGATTTCTTGGTTGTTACCTTTTGTTAATTTTGAAGGCATGTTAATATGTTTTGATGATCATTGATTACTATCCACTAAGACCAACTTTAGTCTATTGGACCTTAAGACAATTGATAAGCCTAAATTAATTGATTCATTCCAACATCTTTTTTTTTTATGATCCAAAAGTTTAGAGAGACACTTTCTTATCTTTGTTTGTTTTTCATGAACTAACAAGTTATGAATATCAATGGTATTGCAAATATTGCGAAATTAATTCCTTATATGTCCGTAGGGAAGTTATGAATACCAATGGGATTGCAAATATTGTGAAATTGATTCCTTATATGTCCATAGGAAAGGAAATCGAAGAGAAACTATTTCCCATCCTTCATTTTCTTTGTATCACAAGATTATATAATGATTTAGGTCTAAATCCCTAGTGCACAATTTCACTATAAAGCTCATGAGAGTTCGTTTTTATTTTATCAATTGTATTAAGTTTCTTTTTTAATTTGCTATATTAAAAAGATTCTTTTGTTCTTTTAACTTGGTCTAATGATCTCTTTATAACACATCAAATTTATGGTATTTTATAGTTCTTTGTTGAACCACAATCCCTTAGTTGTGATAGTGCTTTTAATGGTATTTATATTTTGTAGAGTGATCTATTTGTCTATCCCCCAATAAATTAGCCAAAAAATTACATCTTATTACACTCTCTTGAGTTTCAAGTGGTTTTTAATGGAATTCAAAGCAATGATGGGAAACCTCTCATACTTGATATTAATTATCTTATGCATGTACGTTAAATATCTAATCAATATCTAATCGAACCTTATTCGTAAAGGGGGAGAAGTCCAAATTCTAAGAAGAAAATAGTACAAGGTGTTTTTCATTTAATTTTAATATTAGAAATTTTATGAGTTAAACCTATTCTACTTACTAAAATAAAATTGCAATCCTTGTTTAACTGTTTTTCCCGAATTATACTTTTATTCACTTAAACTTGTGTTAATTTGAACAAAAATTACATATAAAAGCTAAAACATATATCTTTAAAATCTTTTAATTATTTACTGAGATGAAAACTACTCTCCTTAAAAAAGAAGATAACATTAATATAAAAAAGAAGAACGATAATTATTATAGCAAAAAAAATATCACTCCAACTTATTTATTCCAAATATGTCTAATGATTAGACAAACAACTTTCCAAAAATTACAATATATAAAAAATTTAAGCTATATTGCAATTTTAATAAGTAATAATATTTGTCCAAAGATTTAAGCTATATTGCAATTTTAACAAGGGTTGCATGGCAACGCAGTCCCTGCCGAATTAGTTGGGAAATGTAGAACAATGAAATTTAATATAATAATTGAGGGTTGTTTGTTATTCAAAATGTATAATGAACCTTTTCATAAATATAATAAATATGACATGAGTTTATGTATAAAAAAAAAACTATTCAAAAATTTTAAAAATAAAACTATTAAATATTAAAAATTGTATAATTGGAAGAATCAAATCGTAAAAGGCTCATGCTCGATAGAAAAATTATTAAATAAACAATATCTTCACAACAAAGTTCAAACTAACAAAACTCTGGTCAATAATAAAAATTATTAAATAAATAAAATCCAAGTGACGATACACATTTTTTAAAAATAAAGAAAAACACATTTATGGGCAACTAAAGAATGGAGAATAAGAAAAATAAACGCCAAATGAATATTTTCTTCCCAAAAAAAGTCAACTTGAGTTTTGTAAACAATTATTTTAAATTAATTAAGATAATGTCATCTTAATTTTAAAATCCATTTTCAAATATAAAGTAGATAATACTAAATCTAAATCTTCATATTTATTAAATAATATATTTCAATTATAAAATAAATAAAAAATCGTTTTAAAATAAATTAAAAACTCATTTTAATACTAAATTTTAATTTTAAAATAAATAAATAAAATCATTTTAATACTAAATTTTAATTTTAAAATAAATCAAAAAGTTAATTATAAATAAAGAAAGTCATCTTAATTTTAAATTTATAATAAATACAAAAATTATCTTATAAAAAGTCATCTTAATTTGAAAGATATAATAAATAAAATAAGAGAACTATCTTATTTTATTTTAAATAGATATTAAATAAAATCTAAATTTTATATTTTTTTATAAATAAAAATATCAAAAACTAAATCCAAATCTTCATCTTTATAAAATAAATAATACAGTTTAATTTTTTTTAAATAATATATAAAAAAATAAATATTGAAATTTGCATCTTTAATTATTTCGAGTATAAATAATAATTTTGGTTTACATAAATCTATCCCAATAAAAAAATAAATTCAGATTTTATTTTTTATTAAAATATATATAAAAGTACACGAATAATTTGTGGGCTTACCTCTCGACAGCGTAACTCCCAAGGACCTCCAAGTACAGTGGCATTCAAACAATATTGATACACATAAATTGAACTTAAAGTCACTATCCTTGGCATGTGGTGGAGGCGGTGGAGGCTCGTAGAGAATACAATACAGAGGCTCGATGAAAACAATACACACAGCGGGACCCATTCGTTTTTGAAGAGAAGACACATTAAACATTCGTACCTAGCACTCAACATCTTTGTCATGTCAAACTGGCAAATTCATCAATTGTGTAATTAATTTTATACATTGAATGACGTGAAGCCTGCAATAACACATCAAAGATATTAGCCAATGAAACTTTAGAAAAATATGTTTTTTTATTATTTAAAAAAATATATTTATTGATTTCCTATGTTAAACATTGAATATAACACATAAATTTTAAGTCAACAATAAACTAATAGAAAATCAAAGGCAAACTCATTGCTATAGTCCCAAGCCTTTGGCAGGGACTAATAAGAAATAATATTTGTGCTAAGGGCACACTTGGCTCTTACTTGATAAGATTATTTATGCTAAATTATGGGCACAGTTACTTGACAAGATTGTTTTTTTTTTTTTGTTTTTTTTTACACAAGTCAATATTATCCAAATGTAGAAAATGAGTGAGACACTCTAAACACATTTGACACTTTAGTACTTTCCTGAGTGTACCTTTGACATTTGGGCACTTTCAGATCACTTGGCTCCATCCCTTTATCAACATTTGAATATAGCATTGGCATGATCGATGCTTTTTAGCCACTTGGGTGAATGGAAACTAGGGTTCTTCATGGAAAAAAATTTCAGAGACTTCTTTTATTCTATCCATTCTTGCATTCTATTCAATTTTGATATCATGATTTTCAAAGTAGTTTCATTCCTAGAATTAGAAAGCCTCTGACACCCTCATAACCAGGATAACCATATTTACAATATTCCCTATCACCACGAGCCTGCATCTCTAAACTTCAATCCCTGGCGTCCCATATGTGAGCATTGTCAATGCTCCTCGACCATAAGAATACCACACATGGGACTTGCAACTGACAACCATCTTCTGCATGAATTCATACCTTTCTGAATTCAAAACTTTGAAACCCCCGAGGTGATGTGATTCTTCCTAGTGAATTCGATAGAATGGCCCTGTCAACTAACCAGGATTCCACGACTTCAAAATAGTTTCAAACTATTCGCAAGGAACTACTTCATAATTTGAATAGGATTTAGTAGCAACAACTTCGCAATATACTCCAGGAACACCCTAATAAGAAACACACAGTTGAGATCTCTGCTTGACCATATTGCACACCAAATAAATTGACAAAGGATTTGTTTGGCGGTCTGCAAATTCTTTAATAACAATTCAACACCTGTACAATCTGGGCACCTGTAACTGTCTCTCTGCAATCACCATTTCCACTTCGAGTTGTGCATTGATGAACTGTAGAATTCAAATTTTTTAGCTTGGTGCAAGACCTCAATGTCTGCAATCGTGGCTATATTTAGTTCTTCAACACCTGCACATTTCACCTTGGCACTTTGAACTCCTCTGCCTACAAATTGGGCACCTGACATTTCTGCATTTAAAACTCTGTGTTTTTATTTTTTATTTTAACCTTATAAACCATATCCCACATATATCGGGAATTAAAAGTTTTCCAACTTTATATGATCCCATGCCCATGATATATAATCGATTAGACCAGAGGAGTATGGAGCTTGGTGCTTTCACTTGGCTTTGTTTGTTGACTTGTGACGTGACTGAGAACTGGGCCTGTGGGTGTTGTGGTGGGAAATCCCCCTACGGACTAGCATTTAGGGTTATATTATGCATCCAGATGAGACTGAAAGAATCCTACTTTCTACTGTCGTCCCAGACCTAATCCCCATTTCTTTTAAGCAAATAGATGGTTGGACAAACATACCTTGTTTCGGGCATTCAATGTTGATCCTTCTTCACACTTGATCGCTTGTTAGCATCTCTCCTCCCAAGGCTGACCTACATACAAAACAAGCAACAAACTATACATTCATTTTACCTACAGATTAATGGGTTAGAGATTCAAACATATATTCAATAAACTATGAAGAACTCATATAGTGGGACGGGAAAAGCATTTCTTTATTAATTTTAAAGAATCAACTTACAATGACCGGCCACCGCTCCGTGAACCTGATCCTGGGCTCCTCTTCAACTGTCCTCCAACTTCTTTGCTCTGTATCTCCTCTTGCACAAGGGTGGCTAAAGGGTTGGAACAATGGGAATGTGCAATTGGGTAGAGTTTTTTTACTATTATTCTCCTCCTCCAAATGGGACCCCTAACCCTTCTTTTATAGGCTAGAAGAAGCTAGGTATTTGGACAAACCCTCGGCCATGCATGGCTGGAAGGTTTAGTTAACTTACCCAAAGTTGTGTGTTCCATCGACAACTTTCCTTTTTTCGTGCTTTTGTAGGTACACGCGGGCTGTTTTGGGTCAGCTAGCATGTACACGCGTGCAGTAATGGAGTAGGGCATGTGGGCCCTTATAAAAGAGGTTTTTAAGAAGATTTGTTCGACAGTGCTTTGGAAAAAAAGGAATCTGAGATAGCCTGATGCCAGGTAAGCATGTCGAGTGCAAATTAGGGTTATAACAGATGCCCCCTAATGTGTGACGTCAGAAGAGCATCTGATGGTCGAAATACATTACCAATATTTACTGATGTGTCGAACAAGTGAGCCCAGGGACCAGGAACCGGGAGGTGTCGTTTGAAAAATAAAAAATGTCTCGCCGAGGCGGGCATACCCATGCTCGGGATAAAATAGGATCATGTATGCCAATCAAATATGCTATAGATCCATTTCAAATAACTATATAAAGTGTAGTCGCGAACAATACACAATGGAGCTACATCTCAAAATCAAAAAGATACACATATAGAGTATCCATCTTCTAGAAGCTGATACGACCTGATGGTTGGAGATGAGATCTTCAGAGCTCGAGAAACAACTTCAAAAAATCTTCAAAACTCGGATAGGAGTGTAATATGAGTGTACGACTTTACTACCCAGAGGTCTTTGACAACTCATCGATCATGGACTAGATAATCTTGATGATCAGATTGAAGGCTTCATTGATTCCAAACAAGGACTTGATTGGACATCTAAGATGGTCGGGTATGATGTAACATACCCACTACAGAATTTGAAATTTTTTGGCCTTTTTCTTCTTTTCTCCGAGGAACGGAATTCCCCGAATCCCTACGGGGACTGATGCAGTTCCTACCATCCCTTATCCTTACCCATGTGATCGTGTGTCATGACCACAAGCCTTACTAGAGAGGTGCTTTCAGATTTTTCGATTCGGGAAATTGCGCTACATGCTACCCCCTGCTCTCTTGTCTCTTGAAGTGCCGAAATCTGAAGGGGACCAATAGTTTGTCATAGTTAAAATTTGCCTCGGATTAAAACATGTCACTCCACTTTTCAGGGTTTACTCCATCGGGATTTCGGGATGTGTGATGACAGG
>JASDQU011175055.1:29239-39294 GCA_032191745.1 Picea mariana
AGCCCCAAACTAGGAGAAAATTTGAAATTTTTGAGAAAACAATTAGACAACCTTAAATGACTAAATCCTAAATTATTTCCTTTAAATCATGGATGTTGAAAAAAATGAGATCGGCTAACATGAGCCTCATAAGTGAAATAATGGTAATGAGGTAAGATGTACTTAAGATGTGCTACAAAATCTCCTGATGAGATGGAAACGTACTAAAAAAAATTTGATTTGACCTTCTAACGGGTAGAGGGAGATAGTGGAGGGGTTTATGCGCATAGTGGAAGTGGTGAAATGTAAGGGTAGTGGTGGCATCTAATCTTGTGATGGGATGAAGACATAAACCAAAGGTATGGGCCAACATCAACCTTAACTTATTGCGCTAAGACCTAAGAAAACCATAAGGAGGAGATCAAAAGTAAAACTTAAACAAGGCTAAGGATAAAAAATAAAAAATATAAGGATGAATTGACCCATAAAAACTACATGTGATAACATTGGCTCCACAGGGGATGGCATGCTCCCTGTGAGCTTCCAAGAACAAGCAGCTTCAATGTCTTATCCTAGGGTTATGGGGTCATTATTCAAATACTAAAAGAAAACTGAAAACTGAAATGATTGCACACGAGCTTATTTATATACAAGACCTTACTCTAACTGACTTTACAATTTTCTCAAGTGAAAACAAACTTCCACCATCGCCACTCAAACTATTTGGTAACATCTCTTTCTTCTCTGTATATGATCCATAAAATTTAAGGGAAGTATGAAAATAGAATGAAAACATGTTTTGGAACACTAACAATACCTCCAAATGATGATAAGATGATTAAATTTGTAGGATCCAATGCTTTTGGAAATTTCAACTCCATATATAACCCCAAAGGGTCACAAAATTTATAATAAGGCATGCTAAACTGGTAAAAAGTTACCTCCTTTATTTCATCATTGCTCACATGTTGTTTGATGTTATCACCATGTACAGGTGGATAAAGGACTAATGCAGGCTTGTTAATCCCATGTGATATCTACTCATTTATAAGTGTTGGAGATGAGATAAGTTTCACATTTAGCTCTTCCTTTTCTCCTCCATGGCTCTCCCAAGGATCAGATTCATAATTATCATTTATAGGAACCATGCTACAAGGTTCTAGAGAAGCTATGAAAACATTATACTCATCTTCATCTTCGCTAGGATATTCATCAAAAATAGGTTGTTCTTGGTCAGTATTTGAAACAAGTTCTTCATCATAAGAAGGGATGCTAAAGACATTTGTTTCGATAAAAGAAACATCCTCTGCATTTTATTCATAAGAGAAACAAACAAAATATTCCTTCAATTCTAAAAAGCTAGGAAAAAACAGAGAGGAATCTTCCCTAGTTTCTTTAACTAACTTATCATTTCTCTCAACTTCATAGTTAGGAGAAATACCTATTGTATTTTTATGATCATAACTATCATTTGAATCTGCATCCAGTACATACGAACAAGAAGAAGAAAGCGTTGATCCTTCACTAATTTCCTTGACTAGGTTATCTTCTTCAACTTCAAAGTCAGGAGAGAAACTTAATGCATCTTGAATAGCTTTCGCATATTCCTCACAAAAATCATGAAAAAGAAACTCAGAGGAGTAATATCTTTTACAATGCAAATTGAAATCATTATGTAATTCTCTCAAGGTGGATATGCTTACAGCAGGGAGACAAAAGTACCAGTCTCTGACATCATCCTTCAGGGAGAACATACAAATTTTCATTAAGACATCCTCCTGATGCAAGTTCAACCACTCCATGCATTGATGAAAATCAATGAGATGTTGAACATGATCATCATCCTTTTAGTCTCTGAAGACAGGAAATAAATCTCCCYATTCTGATATATTAGGCACTATATTTGGAAAACCAGAGATGGATGAAAATTTTAGAGGATCAAATATCCTTGMCAAGATAGCCTCCATGGACTTTGACATCTTGGTCCTTCATAAAGTGGAAKCACCAAGTGAAATATGCAGTSTTTTTTATCTCCAGTCCTTGTTCACCATCAAGAACTGGCTGTAATATTTGTCGTTTCTCCCAGGGAAAAGATTCAACTTCGTCCCCGACAATGGTGCCAAAAATGTTATCACTGAGAGTCACCCTCAGAATGAAATAGGATAAGCCCACTACCCATCAAAATGTAAATGTATTGAAATGGTTTGAATAGGTGGATCAACAAGATGAGAACGAAAGGCAGAGGGAAACAAAAAGTCTACAGAGGCATTCCATTGGGCATGGAGACATAACATCCTACATATAAGAGGAAATCAAACTGTATATTAGACAAATAGATATATAATGATGAGTAGTAGCATGGTGAATATGGGAAAAGGAAGAACATCCATTATACAAAGATCCTTTATACAATAGATAAAGATTTGCTTAAACAATGAACAATGATTTAATGGGCAAGCTACAACAGATCCTTTGTTTTTCATGAATCCATTAATCAATGGAAGCTATGATCCTCAAAACCCGCAATATGTTCAAGAAGGAAGATAACAAAGAAGTGGGAAAACAAAGAAGAGAATCTGATAGCATCTCTCATGAATATTTAATGGAAGAAAATGTCATTACAAATAGACCCTCAGGCTTACAAATGAGCAACTAAAACTGCTCCTACTCTCTCTAGCCTCTCTTGGATCATTAATAAAACCATCCTCTCCTCTTGTAAAATGAATATATATCCATATATGTCCTTTCTAGCTCACCCATCCGAACTCCAACCCCTTTCCCAAAATAGAAACAACTACAAACAAAAACTGACATGTTTTAACTAATTTCCTACTTTTCAGGAGGTGAAATTATGAAAAATAGGATTCAAAAATCCACTCGTAATTATCAAAATATAGTAGATGTGTAAAATATGAGAACAAATTTTTTATATAAGCTCGTTCTAAAGAAAAATGTCTCTCGGTTTCTTAAAATTCATCTCCAGCTGGCTGGAATATGTGTCGCAAAAACATGTCTCAAACAAGAAATCAGGAAAACTAAAAACATAGGGCACAAATATCCTTTTGAATCTCCTAATACGTGACACCTGTATGAAAAATGAAAGAGGTTAATGTTCATGGGTCTGTTCTTCACAATAACCTCCTTTGGATTTTCAAAATTCATCCTGGTTCACCCGAAAATCCTCTTGGAAGTCAGATGGTCAAAAATACTAGTTCAACAGTCTATAACAGAGTTTCCGCAGCACATTTCGTAGCGCCAGGTGCTATGAAATGTCCCGTAGTTGTCCAATTTGTGCAGTTTGAGCCAAAAATACCCAAAAACCTTTTCCAGAGGTATATAATCCTGTATAGTCCTCCAAATAGGGTGTATAAATTCAAAATCTGTATAAACATAATACTTCCCACAATAACTTCAAAATGCAAGGATAACCACCTTCAAAATTTAGATTCTTTCAGCCACTTCATTCCACCTCCTTAGTTAGGTACTTCTTCTAGTTGCAGATAGAGCTAACACATTGAGATTTCTTTGGGCTAATTCATATTTGAAAGGATACAACTCCAGCTTAATCTTTCTGATCTGAGATTGTAAATATTTTCTCTATTTTTATAAATTCTTAAGCTACCTATTTGACTTCTGAGCTTATGAAAGGGAAACTTATGGCTAAAAAATGGAAGAAAATCGCCCAATAAAATGGATATGCAAGGAGGAAGCAACTACCAAATATTTAAGCTAATAATTCACCATCATGCAAGGTCATCACCATGTTAATCAGCAAGGCTCTTTAGATTTTCAACATAGAAATATTTTAGACTTGGAATAAAAATTGAAAATCTAAAAGAATTCAGTTGATATAGGCCATGTAATCAAAGGATAACAATGTTGAGTTTTATGCATAGGTTTGCAGCGCTGGAACAAGGGATCCGTAGAATATTTCACAGTATAAAAACAAGGGCCAAGAAAGAGATAGGCACAATGGCTCTGACAGTAGGATTTTCTCAATTGTGATAGAAGAAGCTGACAATACTACATATAAGATGATACTTTGGTGATAGAAAAGGTAAAGAGTGATGTTGGGAATGTAGATCCTCAATTCGTAGCACCCAGGAAAAGAAACATAAGAACAACCTTAATCTAATCTTCAACAGAGCTCTAAAAACTCAAGGAGTGCCTAGACACCATGGATTAACTATAGATATGCTTTAGATTGTATGAAACTGCCTGAAACAACTCTAACTTCCAATTTCCCTCTTCCATCCAGTCTGCAGTAGATTCTGCAGTGCTTGTTCAAACTAGGAGTTTATCTAGCACCAAACTAGGAGTAAATTTGAAATTTTTGAGAAAACAATTAGACAACATTAAATGACTAAATCCCAAATTATTTCCTTTAAATCATGGATGTGAAAACAATGAGATCGGATGACATGAGCCTCATAAGTGAAATAATGGTAATGAGAGAAGATGCACTCAATATGTGCTACAAAATCTCCTAATGAGATGGCAGCATACTAAGACAAATTTGATTTGACCTTCTAACGGGTAGAGGGACAGAGTGGAGGGGTTTATGCACATAGTGGAAGTGGTGACATGTAAGGGTAGTGGTGGCATCTAATATTGTGATGGGATGAGAACATAAACCAAAGGTATGGGCCAACATCAACCTTAACTTATTTTTCTAAGACCTAAGAAAACCACGAGGAGATCAAAAGTAAAACTTAAACAAGGCTAAGGATAAAAAATAAAAAATCTAAGGATGAATTGACCCATAACAACTACATGTGATAACACTATGGATAGACATAGTTGTGTTCTATTGAATGACATTGTTCTGATTTCCATGTAGACTATCAATAGTGTTGAAAATTATTATCAACTAGATGGATGGTCAGTGTATTGATGGCCAAACATTCTCCAGATGAAAAATGGTCCAGGACATTTATTCTTCTAGGACGTATGTCTGGATTAGAAGAATAGTCCTTGTATCCCATGGCATGGCTTTCAACATTTGTTGGAATAGTTATTCTTCTAGGAGATATGCCCAGATTAGAAGAATGGTTCTTGTATCACTATGTGGAGTGAGTGACTTATTCAACATAATGCTTGATTACTCATATGGAGTATTGTTCGAGATATGATGCAATTGATGCTACTGATAGTGATGATGGTGCTCGTGATCTAATTATTAGATAGCCTATATGGCTATGATGATGCTACCAGTTGAATGGTATGTTTTTGCTCAAGACCATTTATTTCAATACCTCCCTGGCTAGGAGTGAGTGTTGATATTATGGTAGCTATGAGAGGTATTAACCTTCGCGTATAACCCTGACAAGAATAGAATATTCCAGGAAGCAAGAAGAAACCCTAAATCATTGGAAATAACCCTAGAAGACAAGTCGGATAAATGAAGTATTTAATATTGATTTTTTAGCCTACAGAATGAGAAGTTGGCCCAGACAGTGTAATGATCCCAAGCCATTATGCTAGGAACATCACGATTTTGGGAGTCCTTAAAACTTTGTTTGGTTGTGGTATTTCGTCAAACATTTTGTTTAGATGTGTTTACTTGCAGGATGGCCTCTTGATTTCATCCTTAGGGTTTAATGATCTTTAATAAATGTGTGTTGCAACAATAAACAAGAATATATAACCATGGAACATACCTCAACCATATGCAATATGATAGACAAGCCAAAACATCTCAAATATGCTTTTATTCATGAAATAGAAGAACCTGCTACAATGGAGATGCCGATATGGAATGCTCAATAGATGGCTAAGAAGATAGATAATAGAGTTGCTACAAAAATCTCCCAATAATACAAAATAAGCCTCCAAAGGATGGATACAAAATGAAGACCAATGCCAAGGTATATCTGAGCTGTATGAAGTGTCAAACCCCCACTGGAAGATGCCACATCCTGCTGGAATGCTGAAGCTCCTCAATATTTCAGCCCTACTGCCAAATGTGTCCAAACAATAGATCGAGTGATGGCAAGAACAACCCAGTTTCCTGAATCTCCAAGATCTCCCTCAAACCCTATGGATCTGAACCTCCTCCAAGATGTGGTGTACCCCCCTGGATGCCTTAAACCCTAGATAAATCGGCCTCACTACTAGAGGCCTCTAAATTCTCCAAAAAACCACTAGAATGATATATTGGGGGTTGCTTACCTCCCTAGTGAAGTCCCAAGAGAAATGGTGAAGATATGAGCTAGAAAAAGAATGAAACCAATTTCTGAAGTTTTCTCCTCTCCTCCAATTCATCCCATGCATCTAATAAATCAAATGGAACCTGAAACTCCTCATGAATGCACTAGATCTGATGTCCAAGGCTCTGCAATGAAAACCCAAGTGATAGAATCTCCAAAAGACCTGCCAATATCATGCAATGAATCTCTCTCTAAGAATGGTGCGCCCCCCTTGCTGGAAACCCCCAATGGTGCACCCTCCTTCTCTTCCTGTGCCTGTGGCTAGTGTACAACCCTCCTGCACTAATGTAGAACCGAGATAGAATGGTCTGGGAAAGTATTGCATCTCCCATACCAATCGTGGGCAAGATAGGTGGAATTTTTCACCACCAAATCGTCCTCTAGGGTTTGATAAGTCAAAACCCCCAAGAGATGGGCCCTCTAGCTAGAATCCAGAAATCCAAAAGATAGAAAAACATGAATGCATGAGTAGAGGTCCTTGCCTTTCCTTTATACTTTTTGGCTCACCTTGTCCCTCCAAAGTGACTTTCATTTTATTAATATTTAATTTAATTAACATTTTTACTTCCAAAAAGTTCCTTATCTCTCCTTGTGTCTTCCCTGGCCACTGAAAGTCACTTCTAGCCATCCCATCCTGTAGAGTTTCTTCTCCTGATTCTAGTGAGATATTACATTGAGAGGTTCCTCCAAATAATGTGCCCAAAATGACCTCTTCGGTGAATTCAATTGACTTCTAGCTCAAATTAGTCAAAATCATGGAAATTGTTAGAATGCAACGAAACCAAAGCCAACCTGTGAGGAATGGATCATAATGATGGAATATGATGGGAAATGCATGTTGGACCCCACAATGCCTCTCAATAACCCCTGTACTCTCTATAACACCCATATGGCTACTCTGGTCGTCATAAACCTCTCCACTGTGATGATGTCCCAAAGTGGGGACATTACAGTACTCCCTGCTAGAAAATTGCTTCTCCTCAAGCAATAATCGAATCCCCTGAAATATAATACCAAGATCCCATGTCCACCTGTGGGATACACAATAGAACCCCTCCAAATATGAACAATCACACATGCTTCCCCCTCGGTCCCATATCAAGTCATTAACTACTAGCTCCTAGGATGCATAGTCTTGAAATACATCAACTCCGGAATTCTCTTTCATGTGACACACAACCTCATCTCAGAATGAATCCATCCTCAAAGTCTCTACTAAGATCCAAATGACCTCCATAAACTACTCATGCTGATGTATGAACGAGGTGCTGCAAGAACTCCGCGAGACACCCGCAAGCGATGCGCTCCTCTCAATACTAAAGCTCAATGGAAAGTTAGAATAACTTTCCCCTGCAATGGTACACTCTCCTCTGTTAGTTAGTGAAATTCTCAATCCTGCAATCCCTAGGTCCCATGCTAACCTCTGTCAAATATCCCCCTATTGGCCCTGTACTACTCTGACCATGACTGTCTTCCCCCTCTACATCATGAATCCTCCTCTCTTGGATCCTCTAGCTGAAATGCATGTGACCATTGGACCTATTGTCCAGAAAATGTATTAGTGAAGATACCTCTGTAGAAGAAGTACCTGTCCAAAAATCTCCATGCCCTATCATGATGATCAAGTGAAAGAAAAGGTCTCGCCCCATAGGACAAGTACCTGCAGGCCCACTCCAAACCAAACCGAGGTGGAGTGTGTGGATCTCTGGCACAACCTGAGTCAACAAGAACATCCTGCTAACAAAACGGACTCCCAGATCCCATGGAAAACTTGGAATTTTATCACTTCCAATCCCCTCTAACTAATCATGTGTGAGACTGATCACTGTCAGAAGCCATCTGTGATCATCTGCTATCACCTGGCCCATGATGCTCCATATCACACACCAAGTCTCAACTGGCTTCCTATGATGATCCATCTCTATCCATCTGGATGTCGTAAATATACTCATGTCAGGTGGCATCGACCTAGGCACTCCCCATGCCCTCTTCCACTGTCTATCTCTCCTCATGTTGTTGTCCATGATAAAAGTGTCAGGAAAAGGTAACAGAGACATTTGTAGCTGATTATAGGGTTGAAAAATAACACCTGCCTCGGTCAATACCAAGGACTCGACCAAGAGCACGTCTACCTGTACCCCTGATAATTGCTTGCCTATAGCCCTCACTAAACCCCAATCATCAGGTACAACCAGAAGTTATTCCTCCAACTACTGGTAAACCAATATCCATCTCCCATCACCCATGCAAATACTAAAATGGTGAAGGTGATATCTCATAACCATGTGCTACTGCAAAGGAGTGGCCTCTGCATGCTCCCCTAAGCATGTATCCTCCTTGCAAGGTAGTACACCCCTATGAATCCCACTATACATCTCGGCATGTACCTGTGAGGTATCACTCATCAATGTATGCTCTGGAATACTCATGTTATCTCCCATAGACTCATGCTTCATCATAGTTCATGGGCATATAGCTATATCAACCTCTACATGGAGGTCAACCACTCTCAGAACACAAATGGAAGTTTCCTCCATCAACTAGTGCTCCTCTGCTAGATCACCAACATCCTCTATCAACATGACTGAATGATACACATGAGTGTCCACTAAGACAGATGAAGTGGATCTTTGATGAATCTCCTCAAGAGACTCATCTGATCTGGACTCTAATTCTTGAAGGTTTGTTTGTGTACCTCTCAAGAATCCTCGAGTGTTCTCCAACTCCTAAGTGAGTCAGTCTACCTCCAACTCCTACCCCCTCAAGTCCCCATGACACAACTCACCAATCCCTAGTAGGTAGTCCCTATCTGTCAACAACTGCTGGTAGTCATTCCTCATCATAGACACTCTCTTCCTGAGAATGTGAAAATCATCCATGGAAAATCCTCCATCTGAGCTGCCATGTGCCACTGATGCCCTCCAGCAGTAATCAGCCATCAATGCATACATGTCACCACTATGCCTGGTGGCTACCATGGTCATATCCTCACCGACTCTCAATTGTGCTGCTAAGTGGTGTGACTCCTGATCACAGTCATGCTGTGATGCCACCTCATATGCCTCACTGCTGGTGTCATTCCTACTAGTGTCAACTCTGGAGTCCCCAAAGACATTCTCTTCATAAGATAATGTGATGAACTTCTCATTGTCTATTGTGCTGATGGGTTCTCCTGTATGCAATTTCACCCCATCACTAGGTGTTATCTTCCTCTGAATCACCATGTATCATGTATGAGCAGTCGTATCCTCCTGTGCTTTCACCCTATTACTATCATCTATGCCTAGATCCCATAAAGTTGTGTCCAAACACGTGCTATGGTCATCCTCAATACTAAAGAGTGCATCCTCATCAATGCAACCTGATCCTAGAAGTAAGTGCTCCATCAACATGTCAGTCTCCACCATCTGGTCAACTAATGGAGTCCCCAAAATCTGTGACTCAATCTCCTCATGTTGATCTATATGTGTAGGATCAACTATCTGTACTCCTTGTATCTCCTCCTGGATTGGTGGATCTACATGTCTGTGGTGTGCATCCATCACACAAGGCTCCTCAATCATATTTGACATGTCACTGACCTCCTCATGTAACATGGCTATCAAGGGTGTCTGGAAGGATGACATATGTGTCACAACCATCATAGGAAGCTCATCATATCTAGGTGATAACACGTGTGAATCCTCACTAGTGTCACCACTCTACTAAGGCGTAAGGTCATCAATGGTATGTGATATGTCTGCTGAGACACTGGTGCTATCTTCCTATCCATCTAGCTGCCTACCCACTATACAAGGTTCATCATCCTCCTCAAGTATGCTAGTAGCATAATCCTCTGTACAAGAGTCACTATCACTAGCCTCTGTG